>JAADXI010000798.1:0-14720 GCA_023337615.1 Pythium brachiatum | reverse complement strand
CCAGCCAGTGGAGCACCATGAAAGCGGATCTGGAGCGTCGTCTGGAATCCACACAGGCCGAGTCGTCCAAGGCCGCCCGCGAGTGGAGCACCATGAAAGCGGATCTGGAGCGTCGTCTGGAATCCACACTGGCCGAGTTGCGTATGGCCACGACCGACAACGAAGTCACGAAGGCTGAGTTTGAGCGCTACATTGCGGCCGAGAATGAGAGGCTGTTCACTCTCACGACCAAGAACGACGCTGCTACGGCCGATTTCACCAGCCAGCTTAACGTCGCGAACCAGACGCTGGTCACCGTGACAGCCGAGAATGAGAAGCTGCGCTCGATCAATTCTGAGATGGACAGAGTCAAGGCTGAACTTGAGCATCGGTGTGAAGTTGGTAGTCGTGAGCTGCACACGATCGCGACCGAAAAAGAGGCCGCGAAGAGTGAGCTGGCGCGTCTTCTCCACGATGCAGGCGGCTATGAACGCATTCAAGTCGCTATCCGCGCCGCGGAGGCCAAGCTGAAGCAAACAAAGCAACGCAACAGCGAGGAGGAGGCCGAGTTGAACGTAACAGAGCGACTCGTCGGTTCTCTTCGCGTCGAAGTAAGCAAGTTGCAGGAGGAAAAACAGCGACTCGGCCAAGAAGTCGACACCAGCGAACCGTGTGATTGCACGTAGCCGCGTTGACGATACGCCATGGAGCAACATCTGCGGATGAAGATAACAGGTCGACTGATTAGTACCAAAATCCCATTGATAGTGACGTTGCAGTCTTCCGTTTACCTGTGTTGTGCTGATGGTGAGAGCTGAACTTTCGACGGATGCAGCTCGTCTTCTTCTGTGTGAGGAAGAGCCGCAGGTAGTTGGAGTTCTCCAGCTCGTCCTTCTCGTGCACCATATTTCGCCGACGCAGCGAATTGATCACGTACTCGACGATCGATACCCTTCTGTTGCAGCCGATTGTCGTGAAGTAGCATACACCACGTTGATGCGCACACCACTAGCAATCATGATGCCTGGTACTTCGACAAGCTTCTGAAGGAAGCACACGTGAGGAAGCGAGAACAGCACGGCACCACGGCACCACCACCACGGCTGCAGTGCGAGAGGAACGCGACACCGCCGCCGTTGTTCATACACGAGTTCTCGCTGAGAGGCGGTGGCTCCAGCTGAGCAACACCACGCTCGCGAGTCCCGATTCCGTGGACGATGCGTGTCTGCGATCCAAGCAGCTCTTGGAGAGTCGCGTCGTGCCCCAGCGGATGCTGTTCGTGTTGAGCCAGCGCATTGTGGAAAGCCAGCAGCATGGACGCGAGTACCCTGATACTGGATGGCACCGGCCGACAACGACGAACAGCTCATCGCCATGAGGGTGAATAAACTGCGGCGCGATGCAACGCCGTGGGCGACGGCTAGGCGATGGTGCAACCGCCCGCTTGGTCGATGCCTCCGCGACTACTACCCCACCGACTCGGTTGTCGGAGCTCAAGTTCGTGCGAAGATCGTGCAACTTCACACGATAGACGGCCTGGATCACAGTGGCGAGCTCGTGAGGGCAGCGCTGGGACACAAGTGCCGCGGCCTAACGACATCTCGTCACGTCGCGTTCGTGGCGCCGTGGTCGGAGACAATCCTCACAGACCCGTGTTGTCGAAGCCACGTGGCACACGTCACTTGGTCCGTTCTATCCCACGACTTCACTCTAAAGTACCCGAACGAGCACATCAGCAGATCAGCGTGACTTGGCCTCCCGGCTTCGCTGCGCCGCCGACCACCGAAGCCAACGAATCTCCACTCGCTCGGTCTCCATCATGCCTCCCTCACGCACACTCTTGCCTCGAAACGCCAGCACGCGGCTCGTGCGTTGCCTTTCCAATCAGTCGACGGCCTCCACGGGCTTCACACTCGCTCGAATGTGCGCGGGTTGCTGCGCCACGTTGACGACGAAGCACCGACTCCTCGCCCACCGACTCCTCATCCTTCAGCTTTTTATTGATGGTTTTGACGGCGTTGAAATACCCGCGACAGCACATCTTGAGAGGCAGTGGCTGGC
Organism: Pythium brachiatum; assembly: GCA_023337615.1. Classification (NCBI taxonomy): domain Eukaryota; phylum Oomycota; class Peronosporomycetes; order Pythiales; family Pythiaceae; genus Pythium; species Pythium brachiatum. The sequence goes on along the minus strand of JAADXI010000798.1, from coordinate 12,680 downwards.
AGACTGTGATATGGTGGTCGTCGCCCCACACAGCAACTGGTCGCCGTCGCTTTCAACGTCCGGATTCGTGCTCCGCAGGCGTGGTCATCTGCGAGGTGTTGCCCGCGTCTTCTCTATGCGGCGAGTCGCCGTCGCGGTCTTTGCTGTCGCGTCTGTGTCTACGTCCAGGCTTGAGTCGCTGTCGTTCCAGCCCGCAGTGATCTTTTCGTCCGCAGTAATGCAATGGACGACGCGCGGGCAGTCGTCGTGTCCATCACAACTCGTCATGTCCAGTGGCAACTTTGAGGCCGCGACTGCGGCGTACCGCGCGGTGGCGTCGCGCTGCTCTCACGTACCCGTACATTACCTCGGCCACGTGTGTCGGCTCGGCCAAAAAGGGTCGGTAGTTGGCCGGTATCGCTCCCCCGCAGCACGACTTGACCACCACAGCCGCACACGCCGTCTCCACCAGCGCATGTTATCGCCTCGGTCACCCCCTCCCTCTGACGCCGTGCGTTCACTGCTCGGCAGAGCCCTTGTCGCCAGCCACACGCCGCACCCTGCGCCAGCGTCTCCACGACTCCACGGCAGCACGGAGCTGAAGAACGAAGAATTTCCTTCGCTTCTGACTTTCAACCAATACCGGAACTGCATATCTCATCCAAATGTTTTCGACAAATCATCGTCGTCGTATACCGACGACACGCCATGCAGGACTCGCCATTGGCAAAAACCATCAATTTCGACCTTCTGTGGGTGAGAAAACGTGTTTGGTAGGTTCAGGGTGAGAGTTTTTCCGGCGATTTGACCGAAAAAAACACTCGTTTCCACATTAAACCAGTACATGTGTGGGCGAATCCCTTTATGGTGACTTCGCGAGGTGGCCTGTACCACTCTTCTCTTTAGTGTGGGAAGTACAGTATGAATCCGGGATCTTACGTAGCATTTGCCTCGCAGTTCGTATTGTTTTGTTCGTAGTAAAGAGGGAGCGGAAAAAGTGGTGTCCCCCTCAGCCTGCCATGGAATGACATAATGGCATTATAGTGAGGCTACCGTATCTGAGAAGCTTGGACTTTTGCAGCATGGTCATTAAAGTGGTAGCAATCTGGGATAAGTCTGTGTCCAGGGTTAGCTTCTGATTCGGCGGGAGGTGATTGGTCCGTGGATTTTTCTGGTTGTTCTTTGGACGTCGGCATTGTCCAGTGAGTGTTGGTCACTATGGGTTCATAATATTATATCATCGTAGTCCAGAGCAGTGCATTCCTGACTATAGTGGCATTTTTCAGTCGGATGTCTCTCCTGTTGTCAGGAGTTCGTAGTTGGGCGACGTTTATATCAAGGTTCAGGTGGGGCGAGTGAATGCAAGTTGAAGTGGGTTTTGGTTGCAGTGCCCCCGCCCAAAAAGGCTCCGATAGGAGAAGCCACAGTCCAATGGAGTACTTATCGGTAGCTGCAGCGTCAGCCGCCGTGTTGTAGGTCAGTGGTGGCGCCATGCTTGAACTGGAAGCTGGTCGCGCGAGTGGCGCCTGTGACTGCGCAGGAGGCGAAGTACGAGCTCGCTACTGTTAGTGCACAGACTTGCGCGGAGCAAAACGAGATGGCAGAGACCGGCAACGGCGCGACCAATTTCTAATGTGTTGTTGATTGCTGTGGAAAGCAGGTGAGCGATGATTCGACCAGAGCAGTTGCAACCCAATGTCTGCTCCAACAGCGCCTGTGTCTTCACGTGATCCACCATCGAAGAAGAGCACGTGGTGAGTGGGTTCCCAAGGCAGCGGGGCTTGAAAGAGCTGGGAAAGGTCCCGAGTGGGCTACACCTGGACTGCATCTAGCCGTGTCATCCGAGCCTGAGATGCTGTTGTGCCAGATAAGCCGGGCACCTAGTCGCGCTTGGTAGGCAACGAGCGTGTCGATGATGCAGGGATGACTTGGAGTGTCAGCCAGCGAGTCGCGGAGCTATGCGTTGTGGAGGTGCCAATACTGCTGGAGGGTGATGCTGGCATGCAGAAGCCACGTATGGTGGAGGGCGGCGTGGGCGCCTCGTATCAACTGATAGTACACGGCATTGCTGGAGGGAGATGGCGAACTGGGCGATTAGAAACAGTGTTTAGACGACGCAGCCGCACACTGTTGCGGTTAACACGTGTATAAAGGTGAAGGTATTAAAGGGTTAAGGTGAAGGTTGGGTCGTGGTGGCGGTTCCAGTGGGCGACAACACGAGCAATGGTGCTCTCCCCAAAGCCCAAACACAGGGCTACACGCTGGCGCACCGGTCGCTTCGAGGGATCCAGTCGTTTGATTTTGTCGGCCAAAAAATACTGGTGGGTCTTGATGATGAGCATTTTTTCTGGGGCCGTAAGCTCGCGTGTCTTCATGGTAACTTTGGTTTTTGCTGGGCGTGGTGAATTGCAAAGTGAGAAAATATGGAGAGGAGATCTGTGTGCATCTGGAGCTCTTTCAGTTTTCGTTGTAGCGATCCTAGCGGTCTCACAATCGTACAAAATCTGGCTTCTAGTCAAAAACGTGTATCAATATTTTTTTCCCTGACAATACCAGCGGCCGATGACTCGAATGAGGCGTTGAACAGTGTCAGAAAATATTGCCGTACGGGTCGTCGGTCGGCGGAGCGCAGGAGGTGCGACCGTGTCCGCCAGTGGTCTTCGATGTCCAGGTTGGTAGGCGACGAAGACGAAAACGCCGCCAGAAGTCAATTTCGCGGGTGCTAATGCCAGATCCCTGCTGTTGACACGCGACCAGTCGAGGTCTGCGGTTGTCCACGAGCTCTCGGCGGGCAAGCTGCGTATCGCCGAGGCAACCAGGGCACTGAGCTCTTGGCTACGCGGGATTTTGAGTTGGCGGCGCACTGGCGAGCCAAAGGAAATCCTCGAAAATGGCAAAAGAGACAAAGTGCTGGTGTGATGCCGCGGTTGTTTCCGTAGCTGGGAGCAGGCAAAACACGGAGCGACTGAAGCGTGGGGTCGCTCGCCTGTGGCACAAGCGTGCCAGAACCAGGTTTGGACATCACTGTCGTGCGGCAGTGTGCGCATGACAGTAGTAGCGAGTTACGGCAGGATGGGCCAAGGCAACGCCGCAATATGCAGACTGAGAGTGAAGTTGAAGCAAGCCGGGTACTAGAGCACCCAGTGGTCTCCGACGTAAAGATGGTTGCGTACTCGGCCTGCCTCGAGCCATTGTAGCTCACATAGATCCTGGACTTGTCGTAACCCCGCGAGGATCGCAGCGACGTCGCGGTTAGGGACTGCTCCAGTGATCTCGACGGGATCATCATGCCACACCGTGGCCTGCCGTTTGTTTCGACATCAGACGAAACTCATATCTGACTCATTCTGATCGCTGATTTCCGCGGTATTTACCGGTTCTCATTATCTTATCGGCTCTGGGTACCGGTAATAAAGGGCGAGCCCTAAACTCAACCCTGTGGGGGTATATTATATTATATTATATACAAGTAAAGGTTCACCCTTACTTGTATATAATATAATATAATATATTATACAAACGGATGCACTAAAAGAGTAACATACATATATGAGACCACAGCAGACAAAAACGGTCTTATCCACAGTTTTGTGTCGCCTTTTGCTTGACACGCTCCGCCACCAGCTCGACACGTTCAATCTCTTCAGTGCAGTTCGCGTGGGCGTGTAAGACCAGACGTCCGGCGAGAGGTCGCGGCTTGGGCTGGCTGGGTTGCGGCATTTCATCTCCTTCGCTGATCTGTTGCAGACCCACCACCCAACCATCTTCAAGCTCGTGACTACGTCGCGCCAGGTCGTTGATGCGTTGCGCGAGCTTTTGATCGTCCTCACGTAGTCTTGTGGCAGCTTCCATTGCCGCGCTCTGCGCATCACGGAGCCGTCGGATCTCGTTCCAAGTTATGTCGATTGTTCGATGGTGACTGCTCCACAACTGGCTGCGCTGCAAGTACTGAGTTTGGAGATGGACCATGTCGACATTCAGTTGGAGCTCTCGCTGGCGGCGCGTCTCGCCGACTGCCACGATCTCACGCTCCTCCATAAGCGCACGCTGCGCCGCGCCAGCGGCTTGGCGTCCTGGTTGCGGTCGCGGGCTTCCAGCGAATTGGCTGCCACGGTTCGCGATTGGCGCGGGCAGGCAACACGTCTTCTTGGTCTCCCTGCGGTCGCCGCCGTTGCCTCCGGCTGCACGCTGCCCGGCGAGACTCGTGCTGCCGGCCTGGTCGCCGAATGCAGACAGTGACTGCTGCTGCAGCTGTGCGTCACTGGTGACCTCACAGTCGTCGTCATCGTCGTCCTCGCGGCTGCGCTTCATGGTGTTCCGTGTATTTCCCTTCGTGGACTGGTGAGCGGCTGGGAATCCGGAAAGGAAACCGGCGACAGCCATCTCGCGATCAGCCGCATCACGGCGGCGATCCATCGCAGCAAGCACCTCCTCCACTTGCCCTCCACGCAGCGGCTGCTCGTTCATACGGCGGTGGCTGCCGTTGTCTTCAGCATCGCGCGCGTTGGTGTTTATCTTGGTTGCCGTGGTTTCCGAGGGTAGAGATCGTGTCGCTGAGAGAGAAAACTCTGGAATGCTTTGCCGTCGGACTGCCGATCCGGAAACCCGCCTTTCTGAGCCCGCAGTTTAGTGACAAGATCCAAATAGTGACCGCATTTCTGGTCATGTGGAAATTGACCGTCGTTCACGCTGCCGCTGGTCTCCACGCCCCACAATCTCTCGTCCAGAAGACTGCATCACCATACCTTCGACCTTGTTATCATTGCTACTGGTGTTGTGCGTGCTCTGTGCACCAAATATGATCAGTCCACCGCGAGAATTGCTACAAAAATGTTATCAAGCGTACCATAAGTGGAAGCAAGCGCGCTGGAACCAACGCTCTCGCAGAGACTTGACAAACTAGACCCAAACCAGCGAGATCGCGTTCACACCATCTACGCGAACAAGGCAGTGAGTCGTTCATATCCGCTCACCTCGTCACAAAAGTACTTACACTCACGCAACTGGCCCATTCGGCAAGCGACCACGGAGACAAGTTCACCCATTGGCGTCGTGTGTGCCACAGGTCATGGACTTGATACTCGAAATTGATGAAGAGAGACCACCCGCTGCGGCATCGCCTCCATTCCCAACCTCGAAGAGCTCTGTGACGACACGCCGGATCTCCTCCACGTCGGTTCCTCCAAGTCGCTTCTAAGCACCACAGCTGCACGAGCTGCAGGAATCGATTTTGGTATGCGAGAACCTTCAGTAGAAGAAGACGACGAGGCTGTAGTCGCAAGAGAAGACGCTGAGCTCACGGTCGACGATACTGAAGATGGCGGAGGTGTGTTCACAGTCGATGCGAGTTCCGACACCAGCACATTGCGGCCACTATCTCGAGCCTATGCGTACGCCTGGACGAGGTTTACCCCTTAAAAATCGTCGCAGGAGAGAGTGGATCTGGTGAGATCCAGTCGTTCGGTGAGTACCGATGGATGAAGTCGACAAGGTACGCGCCAGGGTTTGCTGCCTTGAACGCCTGCATACCGGAAACCAACGCAGCACTCTGGATCTGCTGGCGCAGCATCGTCGACTCAGAGCCAACACCCAGTCGGGAGAATAGGTCTTGCTGCAAGCGCGCGACGGCTTGTGCAAGAGGCTCCATCATTGGCTCATTGGTGAGCAAGCAGGAGGCTTCGTCGACTGGGGGGTAGTGCCGCATTCTTGAACTTCCATCGAGTCGAAGAACTCGTTATCGCTGTGACTGCTATCCTTGTCATCGACATCATCCTCCCAGCTGAGATACCGTGGGATCCGACATTATGGTTCCAACACCGGTGTCTATCGATACATCCACACGCTGGTGCTCTTCTTCCGCTCAGTTTGGCCAAGGATACAAGTGTTGCCACATCCAGTTGGTATCGTGTGCCGTGGATCTTTTCAAAGCTTTGTCTGACGGGTGTGCTCAATCTCGTGACGCACTTGCAGCTTCATCACGAGACCGTCCACCGTCTCGCTCAACGCCTTCAATGCCCTGCAATGCGCGCTTCAAAATCACCGACGCGACTTCGATGACACTGGCGTCCACGGCTGGTCTTGCCTGCCCGAACTGCGAGAGAGGCAGAGCCACAGCGCCTGCTGGAGATGTGACGATGGCTGCTGTGGGTGCGTTCTGCAGGCGCGCGTGAGCTGCTCGTACTGGTCGTGGATCTTCAGGAGCGTGGCGTGTACCGATTGGAACGATCTACGACGTAATCGGATTATGGTCGTGCCAGCTGCCATCACCAGCGCATCGTCATCTTCCGAGTCGTTCCACACAGTGTGTGCGTCTTCCACGAAGTACTCCAGTCGCTCCAGCACTCGGAATCTCCTCGGTCAACACCTCAAAGCCACCTACACATCCCCAGCGGATAGATATCTGCAGCAGCAATCTGTGGCGGCGTTGACTTCTCCCCAGCGCATTCTAATGCACGCCACATGTAAGGCACCCGCCGCCAGCTCACCACACTTGTTGCCAGCACGTCGCGCGTGCCGTTGCTGCGTGCTGAGGGCGAGCGTTGCAGCACAGCAGCACACAGTACTGTACGCTCATCACTCGCACGCACGTCCATCCGTGCCTTCAGCGTCTTGGCAAAACACCTCGCTCCGCCATCGCGGATTCGAGTTCAGGTACGACGGGCCACCGCGGAAGCCCCACACGATGCACTGCACAAGCTACCGAGCATACAAACAACAAATATCGTCAGTACAGCGATCAAGTCCACCGTCCAGACAGCCAGAAACCACTTACAATAACACCAGCAGACCACAAATCCGCACGCGCGCCATCAAAACCGGGTCGCGGTGGTGGGATCTTGGCGTGCGCTCTCACTTCCGGAGCGACAAAAATGGTTTTACACTTGATGCCCACGTAGCCGGCGCCAGCGATGCCACGGTAGTCCATGATCTGGCTGCTGCCCAGGTCGATGATGTGCGGCACGAGTTTCGAGTCGATGGCGACGTTGTAAATATCCAGGTCCAAATGCGCCACGTTCTGCGCGTACACGTACGTGAGCCCACGCATGATGCCTTCAAAAAGCTTGATCCCTTCGCGCATCCACTCGTGGCCGGCTCCTCGGTACACGTACGAGACGCACTCGAGCTTGGTCGGGCCTTCGCCGTGCTTGGCCACAAACTCGTTCAAATGCTTGACCATGAGCACGCGGATCTTCTTGTACGTGTACGTCACGCGGCTTCCGTTCGCGACAAACTCGGTCGCAATGCAGATATTGTGCGGGTCCTCTCCGTTCTCCCAACGCACCATGTGCGCATTGCTCAGCGCCCTTGATCTGAAGCTGCGCCATCACGCGCAGTTCGTTCTCGACGTCGTCCTTCTGCTCGATGAGCTGCTTCCTGTCCATCGCTTTGAGCGCCACTGATGACTGTTGCGTCGGTGCTTCTAACTGGAAGTACGTGCCTGCGAGCACGACACCGAATCGATACACTGCCAGCGTCTTGTCCTTGCGGCGCAGTGCGATGATGCCGTTCTTCTCGTCCCAGGGCAGGAAATCCGACGGGATACGCATCAGATATGGCCGGCCGTGGGCCGAGATCGGTGCGTGCGTGAACACTTCAAACGGCGGCATGTCATTGTGCGTCTTCAGCTCATTGAGCACGTCCATACTGGTCGATTGGTGGCTCTTCTCGCTCGGTGGAGAGAAGGCCAAATGCAAGTGCTCGACTGGCACAATCAGTCGTTTGCGCGTGCATTTCGCCACGCGACCGCGACCACCACGAGTGGGTATCGATGGCCTCCAGCGTGCCATTCCTACGCTGCTGAGTGGTGTGGATGTGTGGGAGAATCACCGCTGCCTCGTGTCGTGGTTCAACACGGTTGAGCTGGTCCAGCTCCAAGATCTGGAGGCGACGGGATCCACCAACGGCACGGGCTGTTGCTCAGCTATCACCGTCGCCTCGACAACGACCTCTGTGACTGTGAGCTTCAGTAACGACAAGAACCTGACTGGTGGAGCTTCGTCACCGTCGTTTGGAGATGCTACTGAGTATACAATTCGCGTGCAGGAGTCTCTGGGTGGCGTCGGTGACCACGCCAAACGAATAATCGCGGCAATTCTCGCGCGACTCGCTGCCAATCCAGCAAGTGGAGTGTCTGATACGCGTGCTCCGTCATCAGCTGATGCAATCCTGAGTGGTCTGCCTGGCGTGGGCAAGACTGCGCTCGCCAAGGCGATCTGCGAAAGCGTCGGCGACAACGTCCACGTGCGGTTCCTCAACGCGGCCGACGTGTTCCAGACCTATGTCGGCCACTCTGAAGCTCAGATTGTCAAGACTTTTGAAGAGCTCACGCAGCATGTGCCGAGTATTCTCGTGGTGGACGGACTCGAGTCGGTTGCGACATCTCGCCAGGGCTTCTTGGACTCCGACAGCACGGTGGAGGTTGGTGTTCTCGGAACGTTCGTGTCGTGCCTCGATAAGCTGAAGCTCTCAGGCGTGCGCGTGTTCGTGTTGGGTACGACCAGTCGTATGGATGATATCGATGCCGCAGTGTATTCAAACGGCCGTATGGATCTGATTGTTCGCCTCGAGCCACCCGCGCAGAAGGACCGGCGCGATATCTTGAGCCGAATGACTCGTGGCTGGGCCATGGATCCCTCGAAGACTGATATCCTCAGTACACTCAGCGAATCTACCGGCGGCTTCGTCGGCGCGGACTTGCTCAGCATGTACCAGAAAGCTCTCCAGACTTGCCTCAATGACTCGACGACCCCTGACCGTCTCAACCCGACAGTGCGCTTCCGCCATTTTGAAGATGCGTTGGCCACGACGTACCCATCCGTGCTCCAAGCTCACCATGTCTCCCTCCGTCAGCACCACGCCAGCTCTCTATCCGACGGTGGTCCGTTCAGCGGCATCTACGGCGTTGATGAGGCCCTCAAAACGATCAGCGTCTCACTGTTGGAGCCGCTGGAAGACTGCAGTCGCTTTCTCCAGTTTGGCACAGTGCCACCGAAGGGAGTCTTGCACACAGGTCCTCCGGGATCTGGAAAGACTCATCTTGCTAATGTGGTGGCTGCTGAGCTAAGACGTCGTTGTCTGGCTTCGTTTGTGCCTGTCCGATGTACAGATCTGCTCACCAAGGTCGTTGGCGACACCGAGAAGGCGTTGCAAGAATTATTCGAGACTGCGCGAAGTGCTGCCCCGTGCGTGATCTACTTCGACCAGATCGAGAGTATCGCGCCAGTCCGAGGCTTCGACACAAGCACAGAGCAGACGTTTGACCGACTCCTGAGCATGCTGCTGGTTGAAATGGATGGCTTCAGTACCTCTCGCGAGTCTCTCCAGCAAAGCATGACCAGCGAGGAAGCGAGAAGTGCGTTCTTGAAGAAACACATCGTGATCCTTGCCTCGACGAACGAAAAGCACCAGCTCGACCCCGCCATTCTCCGACCAGGGTACGTAGAGCTAGCTATCTGATCGTATCTCCTCGTGGTTTGGGCTGACAAGTGATCGGATCTTCATGATTGTATCAGGCGATTCGATGTCCACATTGAACTGAGTCTCCCTGATCGAGATGCTCGCATAAAGATCTCCCTCGATGAGCTCCAGCAAGTTCCAATTGATTTCTCCAGTGACGAGGAGCTGAACTCCCCAAAGCGCCTTGCAGCCTTTGTCGCCGACCGCACCGAAGGGTTCACTGCCGGTGATCTCACATCGCTGCTTCGTGAAGCAGCCATGACGTCTATGCGCGAGATCTTCCATGCCACGACGATCGCCGTCCGCATCGTCCACGCTGCGCTGCAACTTTGAAGAGCTCTTCGCAAAGATGAAGATATGTAGTCATATCCATTTCCAAAGTACTGTGTTAGAGAGGGCTTTATATTCCACAATAGAGGGCTTCGCCCATTCACTCCGTGAGACTGGCAGTGGCGATGCGTGGTGAGCGGCGCCGCCCGACGCCGCATCTTGGCGACCGCCTCCACGCGCGCAACCGACTCGTGCGTGGCGGGGCTCGTGCGCTCAAGGTGCTCCATCTTCGCGTTCATCGTGTCCAGCGTGACACTGTTCAGTGGAGAAATCTAAAGATAGGAACTGATGAGATTCCTGTTCTTATCCATCAAATACCGATTTGAACCGATATGAATATCCTGACCCCGAAGGGACTCTCAGTATGTCCCGTCCATGGGCTTTCAGACGGCAGCCGCGAACGACCGAATCTCCAGCGCCTCCTCAAGCTATCCGGATACACCAAGAGTTCGATGAAGACGAGGCTGCTGACACTCAGGCCGTGCTAGCAGCGACCTATGCTATGTTTGATGAGTTGACCACTGCCGAGAAGAAGCGCCGAGGCTCACGGAATATACTTTCCTGCGTTTAAAAATAATTTTGTTGTGTTATACTCAAGCTGTATCGAAAACGTGTGGGCTTGCTGTCGGTGCGCGAGTAGTATCTACTCGTCTTCGTCCGATTCTTCAAGCTCAACGACCTGCGAGTGGCTTGGGTTCCCGCCGAGGCCGACGCCGTCATCGTCGTCCAGGAGATCGTCGCTACCGTGGCCGTGGCTGAGGGGACGCAAGTCACCATGGATGATATAGGTCTCGTTGCCGTTGTCCTCAGTGTTTGCCTCGACTCGGTCTTGGTCTGACTGATGCGGGCCGGATCGGTAAGTACAGTGCATGTGACTAAGCGCTCGATCTACCTGGTTGCGGCTCATAGTGTCCGAATCCTGGTCTTGATTGCCGCGCATGACAGCTTGACAACGGAGATGGAAGTATCGTCGGGATCGAAGCCTTCGAGCTTGGTAGCGGAGAGCAGTTGGCGTTGTCATAAACAGCGGTGAGGCGCGGCGGCGCGCATACCTTGTCTTTCGCTTGATGTTTCCTGCATCACTTGATCGGAGTTGTATTATTGAGTCTTAGATCGGAGTTGTGGATTTAGTGTGGGCTTACGTGTTGAGACTTCATGACCACGTGCCTTGGGTTAAGCGCGGCTGACAGTCTGCTGGTGCAGTTCAATGCGGGTACTCGAGGTATGCGTCCGCCATCACGATGTCGATGCATACATCCATGATCGATTTCTTGACGCTCACGCGCGCGTGCTGGCCTCGCAGCGCGGCACGCTGTGACGGGCAACCGTCGACGCTGCCGTCTTGATCTTGCGGAGAGTCGATATGATGAGGCCATTCAGCTGCGCAAGGGTTCAGCGATTACGATAGAAAGCTTCGTAGGCCTCGGCTGGAATTGCCTCTCGTGGGCGCTCCGCCCATTGGTCCCCCAGCTTCTTGATGTGCGCTCGCACCTCCTCTTGCCGCTCGAACATCGCCGATGCAAGGTGCTTCCCTTCGGTCGGCTTATCCGGCAAGCATTGAATGAGTTCATCGCCGTGCTGCGAGGCGCTGGTCTCGCCTACACGCTCGAACGCTGCACGCGCCGCAACCAGGTTGGCCGAGATTTCTTTCTCTTGCGTGCGGAGTTGCTTGGCACGGAGGTTGAGCTGGTCCAGCTCATCAAGCTTCTCCTGAATCTCAAATCGCAATGTGGCCATCTCGTCCAGCGCTGCCATGTACGTCTCTGCGTTCGTCGCGTTCACTGCGATCTCCAGGTTGCAGTTCCAGAGCTTTTGAGATTCTGGTTGATGGGTTCGTCAGCGCATGCTGCACTTTTTTGTTCCCGTTATACCAGTACATGATAGGGTCTAGTGGAGGTTTCGCTTGATATCAAGTACTTAATTAAGAAAACCGTTGTGTCAGTACACTTTCATTGTGAGTGTGAGGTTCCGACCGAGGATACAAAGTCAAGTACTGTAGTACGGGTATCATCGTACTAACGTTAAGTACGAACGCATTTGATCCTCCTTGCTTGCCAGGCGTCGACGAGTGGAAGCACCATGCGAACGAGAGCCCAGTTCGCCCCCACCGCCATGATCTGACGGAATGGTGGTACAAGCACAGCTCGTGACCGTGTCGGTTTGTCTGCTCGTATATTCCTCACCAGGTGCTCATTTTTTGTTGGTTTTGTTGGTGTTTTGTTGGTGTTTTTTTTTGTTTTTTGTTGGCGCCAACAAAGAAGACGCCATGTTGCCGTCAGTCTGGAAATCCACGGGCAACGGCAACTTCAACTCATCAACATGCCGCGCGACCGCGTCGGGATGCCGTACAAGCGGCCGATCGTCCAGCAGCGGGAGCGCCGCGAGATGCTGCGGGAACACGCACACAGCGCCATCGCCGACGCGATGCGTCAGGCGCCGGACGACCAGCTTCAGTCGATCCGCAATCGATTGTCGAAACACCACATCAGGTTCCACCAGCTTCTCGCTTCGAACCGCCTTCAGCCAAAACACGAACAAGAGACATGGGCGATTATCATGCGTTGGCGGGACGACCAACACCGGGACAACCTTCAGCAAATCGCTGCCACTCGTGACCAACTGCAACAAGCCGTCGCTAATGAACGACGTGTTCGAGTTGCGGCTCAGGAAGGTGCGGTGCGCGAAGCTGTCGAGGCAGAACGACGTGTCCACGCGGATGCGATTGCCCAAGCTGTCGCCGATGAGCGGCGGCTCCACGCGGATGCGATTGCCCAAGCTGTCGCTCATGAGCGACGTCTCCACGCGGATGCGATTGCCCAAGCCGTCGCCGATGAGCGACGACTCCGCGAGGATGCGATTGCCCAAGCCGTCGCCGATGAGCGACGTCTCCACGCGGATGCGATTGCCCAAGCCGT
>JAADXI010000797.1:0-14758 GCA_023337615.1 Pythium brachiatum | reverse complement strand
GGAAGTGCATCACGCGTCCAAGTTGAAGCCGCAAAAGTGCAGCAGTGGTGTGGACCACCTCAACTTGAAGCGATGACGCGCATGTGATCACGCCCACAGAGCAGGGAATGCTGGACATTTCACGTCAGAATCTAGAAAACCCCGACGTGCAAAGTGAAGTGGGGTGATGTGTTGGATTCAGTTCTGTAATTGTTTAAAACAGTTGGGATGCCCATGGGATGGAGCGAATCCCAATGTCGGCGTGCCATATTTACCCATGGTTCTCGAAGCCATGCGACGACTTTGGCGCTCAGTATTGCGAGATGCACATGGTGTCCAATCGTACTTGCCTCGGATGTGTGCTAAGATCGGAGGAGCGTGGCCCGGCGTCGATCTTCGTCGATCTCCGATGTGCCATTCTGGTCACAGGCCGGCCGGCCCACCTGATTCCAACAGTTCTGTCTCGAACTGTTTAAAACACACTTCTCGACCGACAAAATGCTCGGAATCCCAGACGTGACGCGAAGCGGTGTGCGAGTGAAGCAAACAACCAACGCCAACAACCCATCGCCAATACAACCAACGACCCGTTTTGTTGGCATTTTCCGCCAACTATATCCTGAAGCATTTCCGATTCGGAAACGGACCATTGACATCTCCCTCCAAGTTCCTCCTGCAAGATGCTGTCGCCTGCGCTGTTGAAGACGGCGTCCAAGCGCACACTGCGTGCCGGTATGCTGCAGCCGCACATGCTCGTGAACAACACGGCGCTGCCGGCCGTGCAGACGCTGCAGACGCGCAACTTTTACGGCCAGCTCTACAAGGTCGCCAAGAAGATGATGCCGCGCATGTCCAACACGGAGAAAGCCGCGCTGGAGAGCGGCACCGTGGGCTTTGACCGCGACATCTTCTCGGGTTCGCCATCGCTTTCGACGCTCGACAAGTACTCGGCCAAGCTCACGCCAGAGGAGCAGAAGTTCATGGACACGGAGGTCCAGCAGCTCTGTGAGATGCTCGACGATTACAGCGTGGTCACCAACCAGGACCTGCCGCTTGAGGTGTGGAACTACATCAAGGCGAAGGGGTTCCTCGGTATGATCATCCCCAAGTCGTACGGCGGTCTCCAGTTCACGGCCCACGGCCACTCGATGGTCATCACCAAGCTCGCCACGCGCAGCCCAGCGGCCGCCGTGTCGGTGTGTGTGCCGAACTCGCTCGGCCCTGCCGAGCTGCTGCTTCGCTACGGTACGCAGGAACAGAAGGACTACTTCCTGCCGGACCTCGCCACCGGTAAGCAGCTTCCGTGCTTCGGTCTGACCGGCCCATCGTCCGGTTCGGACGCCGCGGCCATGCGTGACACTGGTGTGGTGTGCGTCAAGGACGGCGTGCTGGGCGTCAGCGCGACGTTCAATAAGCGTTACATCACACTCGCGCCAGTCGCGACGTGCGTGGGCCTTGCCATTGACGTCTCGGATCCTCAGGGTCTGCTCAAGGGCGTCGGCCATGCCGGTATCACGGTCGCTCTGCTTGAGCGCGACCACGAAGGTCTCCAAATGGGCCGTCGCCACGATACGCTCTCGGTGCCGTTCATGAACGGCCCAGTCACGGGCACGGACGTGTTCATCCCGATGGACAAGATCATCGGTGGCCAGACCCGCGTGGGTTACGGCTGGAACATGCTCATGGACTGCCTGGCTGAGGGCCGTTCGATCTCGCTGCCTGCTTCGGCCTGTGCCGGTGCTAACCTGTCGGTGAACGCCGCCGGTGCGTACGCGCGTGTCCGCAAGCAGTTCAAGGTGCCAATTGCGACGCTCGAGGGTATCCAGGAGCAGCTCGCGACCATGGGCGCTCAGACGTTCATCATGCAGAGTGGCCAGCACATGGTCAACGCTATGATCAACCAGCACGAGCAGCCGGCCGTGATCTCGGGTGTCTGCAAGCAGCAGATCACTGAGCGTGGCCGTGACACTGTCATCCGCGCCATGGATGTGCTCGGCGGTGCCGGTATCTGCCGTGGCCCAAACAACTTCCTGGCGGGCATCTACACGTCGCTGCCAGTCGCGATCACGGTCGAGGGTGCCAACATCCTCACGCGTTCGCTGATCATCTTCGGCCAGGGTCTCACGCGTGCTCACCCGCACCTGTACGATCTGATCAAGACCATCCAGCACGGTGACGACGTCTCGGGCTTCAAGCGTGAGGTGAACAAGCTTGTTGGGCACGGCGTGTCGAACACGGTCGGCTCGCTGACTGGCGCCGTCACTCGCTCGCGCTCGAAGAACGATCTGCTCGCTCACTACGAGTCGCAGATGTCGAAGATCGCGAAGAACTTTGCACTCACGGCTGATCTCTCGCTTGTGCTTGGTGGTAAGCTCAAGTTCGCTGAGATGATCTCTGGTCGTTTCGCGGATGTGTTCTCGAGCATCTACCTCGGCTACTCGGCGATGTGGTTCTACAAGAACAACCGCCACGTGGAGGGCATTGACGTGATCTTCGACTACGCCATGACCCAGCTCTGCTACGAAGCCCAGGAGGGCATCATCGGCATCAGCAAGAACTTCCCTGTGCCAGGTGTCGGCCCTCTCATGCGTGGTCTGTCGTTCCCATTCGGCCGCACCTACGAGATGCCATCGGACAAGCACATGAAGAAGGTCGCGGACCTCATCTCAACCGACAGCGCTGTGCGTGCGCTGCTCACGGAATCAGTGTTCGTCTCGAAGAACCCTGAGGACCGTGTCGCCTTGTTGAACGCGACGCTCGGCAAGGCCGTTGAGGCCGACAAGATCCTGGCTGCGATCCGCAAGGAGAAGCGTACGGCCACCGCCGCGGAGCAGAAGCTCATCGACGAAGTGGAGGTCGCCCGTGAGGAGATCATCCAGGTCGACAGCTTCACCGGTCTTGGTGCCGAGGCCAGCAAGCCAACGAGCTACGTGCGTCCTGCCATGCTCGGCAGCATCGTCCACGAGCGCCAGGCGGCCAAGAAGAACTAAGCAACCATCGCCACCGACCACACTATGTATTGCGGACGAGCACACGACGTGTTTGTCGACCTAGATGCAACGCACGCGGTTTCTTCATTGGGAAAAAGCCCTTCTTTTCACTCACTCTACACAAACACCAACCTGAAAATGTAAACTTATGATTTTCACATCACCATCTTCTTTGTCATCTTGCTGTCCACACTGTGATGGCACCGCACGCAATTTATCATCGGTTTGATTAGTTTATCGTGTCCTCTTCTCTCTTCCTTGGGCTACTTCCCACTCTAATGGAGATCTTACAGCCCACCAGCCATCATTTACCGCACGATACTTCGCTACCGGTATACGCACGACCTGACAGTACGTCCTTGACTCCTAGTGCTCCTTGACAAACTGCTCGGTGGTCTGCTGCGCGCAGCGGATGAACGCGTCGGCGACCTCTTTGCACTTGAGAATGTCGCTCTGCTTGTCGCGGTAGCACTGCAGACACGCGTCACGCTCCGGTGAGCACTGCACGTCGTTGAGCGGCGCGCGGTACTTCTTCTGGTTGATCTCCTTCACGAGCTGCTTCACCTTGGCCTCCTCACGGGCCTCCTGGTCCTTAGCGAGCTGCGCCTGCTTCGTAGAGTCCACCACGAGCGAACGCTTGCTCTCCGTCTCAGCCTTCTTCTTGTAGTCCTCCGCGCCCTGCAAGAGCCAAACAAAACCATGTTGTTCAGTTCCTCATCCATGATACTGGGAACGAGCTGCCCAAACGAAGAGCTCACCTTCAAGTACGCTTGTCGGAGCTGCTCCTTGAACGCCACCTCCTGCCTGTGCCCACAACAGCAGCAACACATTAGCTATGTATCCCTGCATACAATACAGCATAACAACACACGGACTCTGGCGTGAGCAGTGGCTGCTGCGCGTCGCCGGCCGCCTGCGCTGGCTTGGCGCCGCCGCCCTGCTGGAGCTCCTGGATCTGGTCCCGCAGCGCCGGCGTGATGGATATGGTGGTCTTGGTCTGGCCGTCGTTGTCTCCATCCGCGTGCAGCTCTGTGTGCACGTCCGAGGTCTCCACGCGCGATTGCTTGCCGCCCATTGTGTCCGTGCTAGCGTCGCCTTCCTGCTTCTGGAACCTCACGTCAGATTTCGCCAAGCCGATGGGAGGTATAATACCGGTTACAGAACCGGTATTAATTTATCCATATCGGTATCGACACAATGTTTACCCTATGATCTCATTTAGAAGACTCTCTGGCCTGTGAGATTCGATAGTGTTGACAAGACAATGGATTTGAGAGGTTATCGTGCCACTGTTAATGGTTAATCTGCTTGGCATCAGCAGTCAGCAGCATGTGACAAGCACCAATTACAAAAGTGGGTGGCTCGTGGTTGCTGCTAAAACCGACTGTAGCCATCAGGGAAAAGATCGATTGGCACACGTCACAGATGGCAATATTGTACTCTCCGTAGTGTATGAACCGAGATGACACCAGCAATGCATGCCTCCAGCTCTGGATGCATGCAGCGATTCTACTGCGGCAACCCCACGAGTCGGCAACGGCAACGGCGTGGACTGTGGCAGTTAAGAATCTGCGTCGTCTTCTCACTAGAGGCGCGAACCAACACAGCATCATGACAGGCAAAAGCAGCATGGGGATCGCCTTCGGTGTGTTGCTGGGTGTGGCGCTGCTCCCGTTCGTGAAGTTCTACGCTCTCCAATTCGCTCAAGCGATTTGGTGGGGTGGTGATGAAGCCCCACGCCATGAAGGTGGTGATAGCGATAACGACGACCCACTCAGTGGGGAAGAAGACGAACAGAAGTCAACAGAAGACCGATACGACGCTGCTGAGCTGCGCCGCCAACATGTTCAAGGGCAATTGGACTTCTCCGGTCTTTCTCAGAATCTAGAACAAACCATCCTCGCAAGACTCGAGGGTACATTCGCTGCGGCATGCGACCAGCTTCTTGGCCAACGGCTCGACACTGGTAACCAGAGCTTCTTCCAGGAGTGGCTGGACCCATTTCTCCAACTCTCGTGTGCGCAGTATTGTCTACGATCCATCGACGATCTTCCTGCTGCGCAAAGCGAGAAAATGGACGACATTGCTCGTCAGCTGGAGCTCAAGCCAGGGATGCGCGTCCTCATCATCGAATGCGGGTGGGGTGGATTAGCATGCTACTTGGCCAAGCACCACGGCGTCACCGTCACCGGCATATCTCGCCAACACGGAAACATCCAAGGCGCAAGAATCTGGGCAGTCAAAGAAAACGTGACGGGCAGCACGAACTTCACCGAAGGAGATTCGTCAGACCTGGACGAGACCTTCGACCGGATCGTGTGCGTGGCATTCTCGGAGATCAATCATTCGCCGTCCGAACACGAGCTCAGTCGACTTCTCTGCATGAACGGCAGGGCGCTCGTGCATCGAGCGGTTGTCTCGCTATCTCTACTACTCGAGCAGGCTCGGCCCGAGGCACTCACCGAGAAAGTCGTCGATATCACTGACGCGTTCGCGTTTACAGTGAGCTGCTGGCTCCAGAACCTCCGGCGAGCGTGGTCGCTTGGTAAGTTGCAGGAGTTCGGTCTGGAGAAACACATCTGGGAGTTCACACTCTGCTGCCTTGTCCTCGCATGCGGCAAAAGTTCACTCGGACTCCAAGAGGTTGTGTACACGAAGGTTCGTGGTCCATCCCATGGCCAGCCCAAGGACGCTACCGGTACAGCGATCTCATGCGGCGGCACGTTACAGCAGCTTCCGCAATGAGGGGTGGCACCCTCCGCCATTTCTGAACTCGGCCATTCGACTCCAACGTGAGTTCACCACAAAACGTTCCATTCTCATCGATAAGTAGACATCCAATCCAGTATGATTGAGATCACCAATTCACTTTCTCGTTCACGTTGTCGGTGAGCCTTCGAGCACATGGCCGCGGGGCGCTCGGCTGGATCTGGATTGCTGTAGGCATTCGTATTGAGTATTCGTCTCGATTGTCCCGCCCACCTCCCCGAGTGCAAGGCGGGCAATTCCCGTGACTGGTCGCCAGTGTGCGGCCGCGGTCCGGAGTCGGGTCGACGACTTCCCGCATGCGAATGAGATCCAGCTCGCGGTCGCTTGTCCCTCTTCGGTATTCGAGGCCCCGGTCGTGGATCGTAGCTCTGTGCTGAGCTCTGGAGCCACATTGAATCAAAATGGACCGACAAACAGGACGCCCCCGCTCCGTGGGAACGCGATGGCTCCGTTTTTTCGTGTTTACCCCGGTCGTTGACGCGCCGTCAGCCCATCCAAATGAAAGTCTCTTCAACTGCCAACATTTGCCACGTCAGAGCCGGGAGGTACTTTTGTGCTAATCAAAGTATTTGGCTCTTACAATACCATTTTCGCAAAATACTTATCTTTGTTACACTAAGATAGACATGCCATTCACGCTACGCTGTACAGTGACTTTTGTGACATGGGGTACGAATATCCTTGGCTGGTCGCGTGGAAGATCGCCACGTCGCGACTTCCCACATAATATCAAAACACGGTAGCTAAAACAAGATCTACCCACAACACGGTGTTTCAACTTGGACCCGAACGAACATGTGTATCGAAACAACCCACGATATGTTCATCTAATCCAGTACCTTCTCCTCGTCCACGACGTAACATTCTGGATATACTTACTGATACAGAACATATCGTCACATGTGGCCTGATTTTGGTTCGTGGCGGGACCATTTTGCTCCCAATACAAGCCCTTCTTGACCACCATGCCCACCCATCTGCCCAAAAGCTCATCAGTGCACAGGGTACGCATCCCCCTTTCTTGCTCGCCTCGCTCTCTCTCTCTCTCTTTGGGGAGCGGCCCGCCCCGCCGTGCGCAACTGCCGCTGGTGGCTTCCCTCCCTCCTCGTCCTTCCTGCGTGGCGTGGCGTGCTTTCGTCCTTTGCACGTCAGGCTCACTTTCGTCCTCGCCCGCTCCGCCGCAAGCCAAGCTCCTTTGACGCAAGCCTCCCCCGACCTCCCACCATGTCGGCCAAGCAGCAGAACACCGCCCTCGTGGCCGCCGGTGCCGTCGCCGGTGTCGCGCTCGGCTCGCTCCTTGTGCGCAAGGCGCTGCAGCCGATCCTCACCTACCGCGCGGCCAACTTCATCAAGCAGATGCTCGCGGATGCCAACATCATTGTCGGCCGTGACATGTTCGTCCACGACGAGGACATCTTCCTTGACTGGGTGAACCGCGGTATGCTTGCCATCGGCGAGTCGTACATGGCCAAGAAGTGGGAGTCGATCATCCCGCTCGATGAGCTGCTCACGCGTCTGCTCTCGCTCCCCGTGGAGAAGAAGCGCAAGCTGTTCAAGTCGTGGAACTCCAAGATCATCGGTCTCGGTGCCCACCTCTTCAACTACCAGTCGCCGTCGCGCGCTGGTATTGTCGGCGCCCACCACTACGACATCGGTAACGACTTCTTCAAGCTCTGGCTTGACCCGTACATGCAGTACTCGTGCGCGTACTGGAAGGGCATCACCGACATGTCGGACCTCGACAAGGCCCAGGAGCAGAAGCTCCACCTGATCGCCCAGAAGCTCAAGCTCGAGCCTGGCATGACCGTGCTCGAGATCGGATGTGGCTGGGGTGGTCTTGGCTGCTTCCTTGCCAAGCACTACGGCGTCCACGTCACGGGTATCACCATCTCGAACGAGCAGCTCAAGGGCGCCCGCGAGTGGGCTGCCCGCGAGGGTGTCTCGGACCTCACGAGCTTCGAGTACTGTGACTACCGTGAGATGAAGGGCCAGTTCGACCGTGTCGTGTCCATTGCGATGCTTGAGGCCGTCGGCTACAAGAACATGGACCACTACTACTCGGTCATTGAGCGCTGCCTCAAGGACGGTGGTCTCACGCTCGTCCACTCGATCGCGTCGAACCGCTCGATCCAGGTGCCAGTCCAGCTCTGGATCCTCAAGTACATCTTCCCGAACGGCTTCCTGCCGTCCATGGCGCAGATGCTGCAGAAGACCGAGCGCAAGCTCATCATCGAGGACGTCCACAACCTCGGCCCAGACTACGACAAGACGCTCATGTGCTGGAACGAGCGCTTCCAGAAGTACCGTGCCGACGGCACGATCAAGCGCCCAGAAGTGTTCAACCGCATGTGGGAGTACTACCTTCTGTACTGCGCGGCCGGCTTCCGTGCGCGTACGATCCAGCTCACGCAGATCGTGTACTCGAAGAAGCGTGCCGAGCGTTACGACGCCGTCAGATAAACGGCTTCGCAGCCATTGATCGGATAGCGACTCGCCTGTAGCCATCTCTGTAGACGAGGGGTGATGGGTGGGATATCACGCTAGATGGTGAAGATGCAGATACAACTCCGCGCGTTCCATCGAGCTAGATCGATGGGAGCGTCCGCGTTCGTGTGTGTGTGACTCGTAGCACATACCAGTAGTTCATGTCGAATAAACAAAGATACATTGTGAAAATCGAATGTGGTTCCGTTCCTGATCTCTTCATGGCAGTACTACGTAGTACTACGTAGTACTTGTATGGTGTGGCTCTGGTTGACAAAATGAAATGAACACCATTGTACTTCGTGGGCTTCTGGAAGTGTGTGGAAACGGGAGGCGGTCACATGGGCTCCAAGTACTCGGTGCACTTGCACAGCCCTCGGTCGTACTCGGCGCCGACCAGGAACTCAATGTCGGAGACCGACGACGAGATGCGATACACCTACAAACGTCCACGCAGATCATCAGTATCGCAGCTTTCCCATAGCAGCAACAGCAGAGAGCTGCTTACCTTGTGTGATCCCCACGTGATGTAGCCGGTGATGGACGCATTGAGGCGGAAAATCAGCGCGTTGTTGCGGAAATCCGACCACAGCGACAGCGCCTCGGTGTACCCGGGGTTCAGCTTGAGAGGCGCGACCACATCCGTGATGGCGCCAGCCGTCGCTTCCCACGATTGATTCAAGTGCCACGAGCCGATCCAGGTCTGGTTGTGGTAGATATCCGCCGCGCCTTCTGTCAGCACGAAGCCGAACCGGTTTTCGTTGATCACACTGATCAACACGTCGTACTCGATCTTCGGACTGAGGCTCCGCAGACTCTGGAAGATGGATTCCCACTCAAACTCCCGGTTGCAGACGTTGTAGTCGGGCATGCGCGGGTAAAACATCAGTGCTAGTACAGTGATGCCCACCAGAGCACTGATCCAGATCAGGCGGAAGAGCACGCGGTTGAACGAGACGCGGTCGCTACGTGAGACAAGAGGAAACGAACATATGAGTCACTGCGTGGGAGAGCCTGAGCTCAGTGAAGCGTACCTCTCATGGCGGCGGCGTTGCAGCCGATCAACGGTATCGGTGTCCACGTTCTCTTCATAAGCCGACAGCAATTCGTCGCTCGCATCATCACTGAGCAATGGCTCGGTTTGCGAAGAAGACAACTGCTCATCCACCGTCCTACAGTTTTCGATCCAGTCAGATATTGGAATGCCAATCCGTTCACGAGCCCCACCACCACGACGTACGCAAGCGACTGCTTCTTCGTTTGCTGCTGCTTGGTCTCTTTCGCAGCGGCCGCTTGCTCAGCGCGTCGCTTTTTCGATCGGATAAACACGGAACAGATCGCGGACATGCCGCACAGACAGCACGTCATGGTGACAACCAGACACAGCACAGCGATCACGACGGACGGCGGCGGGCCATAGCCCACGTGCTGCGGCTCTTGGCGCTCGCAGTCGGTCAGATGGTGGCATGTAGAGATGCCCTTAATGCAGCCCAGCGGCGAGCCGATGGCGTGGCACTGGAAGTCGAACTCACAGAAATGGCACGCGTAGCTGGCAGCCAGACACTCGTCGCAGGTCTTGTGCACGGAACACGACTGCTGCACGCTGTCCAGCGCCGTGTCGTTCATCCATGCGGCCGCGTCGTACGGCACGACGTGGGTGGCGTTCTCCATCGCCATGCTCCGCTTGTGACACCTTCTTCAATGGAGCTTCTCGATGGGAAGAGCCCCAGGATTTCTCCACACGACCTCTCTTTTCACATACTCGTGTAACTAAATCACATCCATTTTTGCTGCCTAATATCTATCTTTATGTATAATGACTGTAGAAACGTATATATGTTGGCCCTCCGGGTTGAAGTGCATGTTCTTCCAAGCACGCGTACGATGTCGCACGAAGGTCGTCCCAACAGTGTGGGTTATTATCTTATTGTGTCCTTTGCAGAGAATAGCGCGGCGCCAAAAGCAATTGCGGTGCGGCCCCCTTCCTTTCCTGGTGCTGAAATTGGCGGACGACACACAGAGACGCCGCCACACGCCGCGCATTCGACGTGTATTTGCACACGCTAGACAAGCTCGTTGTGTAGATCCACGTGTACTATCGTGTAGAGCAGATCCTGTGCATTCCATCGAGCTTCGTGCCACTTGATTTCGTGTTCAAGAACCTCCAGAAACCCTCCAGAAACAACTCTATTTTCTCTGCCCAATCTCGTCCCAGTTGAGATGTCCACGCCCAAGGAGAGCCGCTCGGACTGGGTCGCCGTGGAGCCGCAGTTCCAGAGCGCCGACCAGGGCGCCGCGAACCAGCCTATGAAAGCCAAGTCGGCGTTCCAGTATTTCCAGAAGAAGATGATGAACGAAGTGAAGACTGCGCTTGCTACAGAGGCAGCAGAGCGTGGCGAGAGCATGGAGCTCGGTGCGATCTCCAAGGAAATAAGCGCACGCTGGCAACAGCTGACGAGTGATGAGAAGGAGGAGTTCAACGCGCTCGCGGCCGAAGACAAGGCGCGGTACGATGAAGAGTGCCGTGTACGAGACGAAGAAGTCGAGAACGAACGCAAGCGCAAGCGTGACGAGCTGTACGGTGCTGTGGATGGCAAGCGTGAACGCAAGAAGACAGCGGCGGCCGTGGCTGCTGAGGCTGAGGACGCACTGATCGTCGCCGCGGTGTCGGCGAAGCGCTCGGCGCCGCCACGTGAGCTGTCGGAAAAGCAGCTCGAGGCCAAGAAGCTTCGTGAGGAGATCCGCCAGCAAGAGAAGGACGACCGCAACGAACTGAGAGAAGAAGAGAAGCGCCAGAAGGCCGAGCTCGCGGCCAAGCGGTCGGAAATTGCACAGGCGAGACTGCGGTTTCTGTTGGGCCAGAGCGATATCTTTTCGCATTTCGGTAAGACGGCGAAGGCCACGAAGACCCAGCGTGGCCGCAAGAAGAGCGGAGATGATGACGATGAGGACGCTGATGAAGGAGATGAGGACGAAGAAACCAAGTCGTCGGAAGCCAGCAAGAAGGTCAAGGGCTCGAAGAAAGAGAGCAAGAAGCGGATCTCGGAGCGAGAGGAAGACGAGTCGCTGCTCCATGACAAGCACGACGTCGTTCGTCTCACCAAGCAGCCGTCACTCATCAAGTTCGGTACGATGCGTGCATACCAACTCGAAGGTTTGAGCTGGATGATCAACATCGCGCACCAGGGTATCAACGGTATTTTGGCCGATGAGATGGGATTGGGCAAGACGCTGCAGACGATCTCTGTGCTCGCGTACCTTCTAGAGTTCGAGAACATCTCCGGTCCACACATTGTCATGGTGCCCAAGTCGACGCTCAGTAACTGGCTGGCAGAATTCGCTCGTTGGTGTCCGTCTCTGCGGACGGTCAAGTTCCACGGCAACAAGGACGAGCGCCAGCAGGTCATCAACGACATTCTGTGTCCTGGACTGCCCGACAAGAAGCGCAAGTTTGACGTGTGTATCACGACCTTCGAGATGTGTATGAAGGAAAAGACAGCGCTGTGCAAGTTCGCGTGGCGTTACCTGATCATCGATGAAGCGCATCGTATCAAGAACGAGTCGTCGCAGTTCTCGCAGATCGTGCGTATGCTCGACACGCAACACCGTCTGCTGTTGACCGGTACGCCGCTGCAGAACAACCTCCACGAACTCTGGGCGCTGCTCAACTTCCTGCTGCCGGACGTATTTGCGTCCTCGGACGAGTTCGACGACTGGTTCAACTTGGATGTTGACGATGATGAAGCGAAGAAGCAAATGATCGGCCAGCTGCACAAGATCCTGCGTCCGTTCATGATCCGTCGTCTCAAGGCTGATGTTGAAAAGAGCCTCCCACCGAAGAAAGAGACGCTGCTGTTCGTGGGCATGTCGGAGATGCAGAAGGCACTGTACAAGTCGCTGCTGCTGCGTGACATGAACACGATCATGGGAGGCCAAAACGCCGGGGTCTCGCGCAGTGCGCTGCAGAACATTGTCATGCAGCTGCGAAAGTGCTGTGGCCACCCGTACCTTTTTGAAGGCCAGGAAGATCGTTCACTTGATCCGCTGGGTGATCACGTGATTGAAAATTGTGGCAAGATGGTGCTGCTTGACAAGCTGCTCAAGAAGCTCAAGGAGCGTGGCTCGCGTGTGCTGATCTTCACGCAGATGACGCGTGTGCTGGATATCATGGAAGATTTCTGCCGCATGCGAACCTACGACTACTGCCGCATCGATGGCCAGACGTCGTATGAAGACCGTGAGAGCGCCATCGAGGAGTACAACCGCCCGAACTCGTCCAAGTTTGTGTTCTTGCTGTCGACGCGAGCCGGTGGTCTGGGTATCAACCTGTACACGGCTGACATTGTCATTCTGTACGACTCGGACTGGAACCCACAGGCAGATCTGCAAGCCCAGGATCGTGCGCATCGTATCGGTCAGAAGAAGGAGGTGAATGTGTACCGTTTCGTGACGACCGACTCGGTTGAGGAGAAGATCATTGAGCGCGCTCAGCAGAAGCTGAAGCTGGATGCGATGGTTGTGCAGCAGGGTCGACTCCAAGAAAAGCAGTCGAAGTTGAGCAAGAATGAGATGCTCGAGATGATTCGCTTCGGTGCCGACCAAGTGTTCCGCTCCACTGATTCCACGATCACGGATGAAGACATTGACGCCATTCTCGCGAAGGGTGAGCAGCGCACAGAGGAGATGAAGCAGAAGATGCACGTTCACGACAAGGGTGACTTGCTCGACTTCAAGCTCGATGGCGGAACTCTCCAGCATCACGATGGTATCGATTACTCGAACGAAAGAGAACGCCAAGAGGAACTCAAGCGTTTGGCCGAGGCCGAGTTTGCGAGAACGATGGCGGAAGGTATGGGCAAGCGTGAGCGTCGCACGGTGATGCGTCAGTCCATCACTGCTGCTGAGCCGAAGCGCGCCACCAAGCCAAAGCAGCTGCCCAAGGTTCTGCGTCTGCCGCGAATGGACGAGTGGCAGTTCTTCAACCGTCAACGTATCACTGAGCTTCACGAAATTGAATGCAGCAACTACGAGCTGGCGAAGCAAGAGATGGAGAAACCTCCTCTGCCCCCACATGCTCAGTATCTCACACCTGAAGAACTGGACGAGAAGGAACGCCTGCTTCGCGAAGGATTTGGTGACTGGAACAAGCCACAGTACTTCTTGTTCATCAAGCTGCTGTCTCGTTACGGCCGCAACAATGTTGAAGCGGTCGCGCGTGAGATGATGAAGCCACTGGAGGAAGTGCGGCGTTACGCCAACGTGTTCTTGACCCGTGGCCAGGACGAATTGAACGACTGGCAGAAGATCATGAAGTCGATCGAAAAGGGCGAGTCGAAGCTGCTCGAGATCGAACGGCTGACAGAGGAAACAGCTCGAAAAGTTGCGCGGTACGAAAACGCGTGGGAAGAAATGCCCATCAACTACCAGGGCAAGGGCGGAAAGGTGTTCACGGAGGAGGAAGACCGTGTCCTGCTCTGCCTTGTCAACAAGTTTGGCTATGGTGCGTGGGAAAAGATCAAGCAAGAGATCTGCAACCTTGAGATGTTCGCGTTTGATTACTACTTGCGCTCACGCACAGCGGCGGAGATCGGTCGCCGCTGCGATGCGCTTATGCGTATTTCCGAGAAGGACAACGCTGACCAAGAATCAAAGGAGAAGAAGGAGCACGACATGCGCAGCCACCTCCAGTCCCAGCGTGAGGATCTGGATCGTCGCCTAGCCGACGCCCGAGACGAGCTGAAACAGCACCAGAAACGTGTGGACGACTTGATCATGAAGGAAGCCAAGCGCATGCAGGTGCAGCGTGAGGAAAAGCGCACCAAGAAGCGCAAGGACCGAGACGAGATGGAGGACAAGGTAGATGAGTACGCCGCAGAGTTGGGCGAGTTCTTGCTTCACTCGGTATCCCGCGATGCTGCCAAGGTCGCTCTGGACTTCGCGTCTCGAATTCAGTCTGACAAGGGCGAGGAGCTCCAGCCCTCGTACATTCTCAAGAAGATTCGTCAGATCGCGGAGCCGTTGGAGAATATTTCGAAGGGCCAACTCGCGTGGAAACTCAAGGACGAATTCATCGCGACTGCTCCGAAGAAGGCAAAGAAGGAGAAGATCAAGCAGGAGGCTGGTGCTGGCGTCAAGAACGAGGACGGCGAGGGCGGTGCGTCCCCGTCTCACGAAGACGGCGACGGAAATGGCCGTTTGCCGAAATCTCCCTGGTCACCATCCGCGATGAAACACCAGAAGGCCAAGGTGAAGAAGGAAAAGAAATCTGGCTCTTCGAAGGAGAGCTCCAAGCCCCACACTGTGCGGAAGGCTCGCAGCGCGTACGTTTTGTTCAGTCTGGGTCGGCGTCACGAAGTGAAGGCCACGATGGAGCCTGGTGTGGCGATGATCGACGTCATGGCTCGGCTGTCCGATATGTGGAAGGAGATGAACGATGAAGACAAGGAGCCGTGGGTCGAGGCGGCGAAGGAGGACAAGCAGCGTTACGAGCGAGAGATGAACGAAGTCGCGACGTAGACGGGGGGGGGGGGGGGGGG
>JAADXI010000796.1:0-14759 GCA_023337615.1 Pythium brachiatum | reverse complement strand
GGAGGATTGTTTCGTGGATCCATTGCTGGATGCATTGAAACTCACAGGTGGCAGTCCGCTGCTGCTGCCAGTGCGGCCGTGGGAGCTACTTGGAGTCGGGAGCTTCACCGGCATCACGATCTTGTGAGCCCAAGCTGCTGCCGCTCAGGCTATCAATCCACAAAGCCCAATACGCAAAGCTGCGAGACTGAAATAGCACGGCAAAGGAAGGCTGGGAAACCTAGGTGCACATCTGTTGGCAATTGACAAAACACTCATGGAGAACAAGTACGTAGTGACAGGATTGATTATGACTTTGATCTACCGCTAAAGCTACAGCTACGGCCTCGTGGTGTCTTGTTATGATAGAGTGTTTGACTGCCAGCACGTAGCTCGACCCGATCACATTGCTGCGACCGTCCCCCGACACGTTGGAGAGGAAGCGTTCCGCTGTTGTGCTGGCTGCCGGTGTCTTCGTCTCCCAAAGACTTGGCCTCGCACGCTCATGGAAGCAGCAGCGAGAATTTGACGCTTTGGTTTCGGGTCTTACACAGTAAATTGGTGTGGGTTGGAAGAGGCTCAGCTAATGAGATTCCGTTCGTATAATCAACATGCAAGGAAAAGCCCGAAGGCCCATGTTCCTGCTATCAGATGTCCCTATACTTTTGCTCGTCATTGCCTCTTCATCGTCAAATTCATACAGTAGAATGCACAGCTTTCTCAGCGATCTTGGTG
Source organism: Pythium brachiatum (assembly GCA_023337615.1). Taxonomy (NCBI): domain Eukaryota; phylum Oomycota; class Peronosporomycetes; order Pythiales; family Pythiaceae; genus Pythium; species Pythium brachiatum. Next base: position 14,045 of record JAADXI010000796.1, on the reverse strand, counting down.
ATTTGGATGTCGTCATCGTGAATCAAGAGTAGCAAATATTTTTTAGCATCCTTGAAAGCTTGCTCACACACATGCACACACATACAGTCACACGCACACACGCGTACACACACACTCGTTGTCGATCGGTCTCATCATACAAATGCCTCGAATACTCTTCACGAAGGGAGTCGAAGTCAGCTCGGAGCACTGCAGAACGCAGTGCAATAAGCCGCTCGTCGTCCTCAGTCTCGTCATCTAAATTTTATAATCACCTGAGGACCGGCAGAAATACACTCATCGCTCGTCGCACACACAATGTTCACACGCTGTCGCTGTCATCGCTGTCGACTCTGCTGTTGCTGTTCCTGTCGCTGCTGTTGCTGTTGCGCTGGAGATGGAAGTTGGTGAGTGAGCTCTTCATCCAGCGGGTCATTCGATCCGTCTTGTCGTCTTCACCACCAGCCCAGCGACTGGAAGCGGCGACCTGAAACCACTGACTGGAGCCAAACAGTGTGTGTCGTAAAAACGCGTAATTACATTATGCGCTCAAACAATCTAAATCAGTAGTGGCGAGTAACATAGCATGTCTCAGTACGACTGCCTTTCTTCAATGAGAAAGGAACCCCAGTTCACGAGGGAAACGGGCGGCCGTATCCACGCGCGGCGCGTTCACCATCTCCACGCTGCGCGGCGCCATGGACAGCGAGGCCTCGTGCTCGAACCACGAGTGCGTGTATCTGAGGAGGTGAGTTTGGTGTCGATTGGCTCGCCACAGACGGCGATAGACGAAGGCTAAAACTCGTTTGAAAACAGAGAAGTCGACGCGCTGGAGCTCCTCGTGGATCGGTATCAGCAGGAGCTGGTGACACACACGACGTGTTCTTCGTGTGGACGATTAGCACGGCGATCGCTGCAGCCTGTTGAAGAAGAGCTGTTCGAACAGCAGCAACTCAACGCGACGCAGTGGACTGATTCCACGGACGGAACAAATCGAGCCACACTCGTGCCGTTTCTCACACGGCGCAATGGACAGCGATGCACTTTTAATGATGTACGTACGTGGTAGATTGGCGCCAGCATTGCAGTGTGAAGTTACTGAACTCTTCATGGTGCAGGTGCGATTGCCTTCCGACGAGTGGAAGTGGACGAGCGATTGGCGGGTGGATGTACACAGCCACACCGACGTGAATGGCTGGACGTACGCGATGTCGCTGAGCGATTTTGATTTAGATGAGAGAGAAGACTGCAGAGCGTACGTAGCGGTGCATGTGATGAAGCCACCATACTATGCTGACTATTGGACCGCAGAGAGCGAAGTGTTGAAGAGCGAGTGCGAAGGAGACGGTGGAAGCGGCAGCGCACGTTTGTTGGCTCGAAAGAGCTTCCTCCTAAAGTGGCTCGCCACTTGGAACAGGAACGGCGGCTCTGCGAAATGGTAAGTGATGATTTACTGGTATTGCGTCCTGTAGGCGACTGCGATTGACGAAATGCGATTGCATGATGCAGCAAAACGCGAATGAAAAGCTCACTGAGCAGGTGAGTGATCCATGCATCGTCACTATGATCTCCTCGTGGCTGTTCTGATGGAAGCATGATGCAAATGTTGCAGCTACGACGCGCGAATGACCAGATTTTGGACTACGAGGACCGACTGAAAGCGTACGAAGCGAAGCTGCAGGAGCTGCAGCGCAGTCAATTGCATCGACTACCGCCGATCCAGACGCACGTCAAGTCAGCCAGCACCAGCTCGTTGTTCTCACCCAGCAAGAGCCGCGAAGTGCTCCATCAGACCGAAGTGCTGCTCAATCAGTTACTAGGAACAGCACCAGTTCTGGACGAGGACATGCGTGAGGCCCAGCGCCGACGCTCGCAAATGGTGCAAGAGTGTCAGAGCGAACTGGACGGCGCAGTGGACGAGTTCCAGCATCTCGTCCACACGATGGACGCGCGACCGGCATAAACGGAAACGAGATGTGGTGTGGCTTGGTCTATTGCGCGGCGTACGAATTCGTGTGTTTGTTTACGTTAACTGTTCCTCAGACCAGCAGCTTGATGAAGACCTTGTCGTTCACGCCCTTGAGCAGCAACTGGCCCTGGTAGTCGATCTTCTTCACGCGCTTGGCAGCCCGCAGCGTGCCCATGAGCGCCTCGAATAGGTCCTGGCAGCGCTCGTCGTCGAAGAGCTCTCCGAAGCTCACGCCGAACGCTTCGCCGTCTTGCTTGCCCAGGCGGCGGATCTCCTCCACGAGCATGTCCACTTCCTTCTCCACCTCCATTTTCGTGGCGGGTGTTGCTGTTGGTTTTCTGATGATCTCCTCCCCCCAGCAGCCAGTTGAAGCGGACTGGCGTGATGACTGTCGCACGAAGGTTGCGCGACTGTAATTGATATTTTTAACCAATCGCAGCAGTTCGCGGCATTTTCAGACCTGGAGCTGTTCGCGCGGAAGCCAAGGCGACAACAGACGGGAAGGCGAGCACGATGGCGATGGAAATGGACGACGACGAGATCTATGCGTACGAGCAGGAGATGCAGGCGGAAGACGAGTGGGAGGAGATGCATGCGCACGAGATGGAGGCTGCAGAGGAGGAGCTGCGCGCCATGGACGCGGCCAAGCGCGGCCCCAAGTCAGTGCCTGTGACGCAGGCGACGCAGTCCGCAAGGGACGCAGACGTGAGCTCGCAGGACGTGACGGTGAATCTGGACAAACGCTTCGCGTCCACGCAGGACCGGCTGCAGTCCGTGCTGTCAGTGTTGGATCGGTGCGCTGCAGCACTGGGTGAGACTGAGAGCGAGGCGATGGGCGACACCGAGATGATCGATGAGTACGTTACGCGCAAGGAGAAGGCGACGAAGATGGACGACACCACGGCGTTGTTCCTCATGGCGCGACCGCCAATCGATTCCGATTCGATGTCGATCGTGCTGCCCAGTGGCGAGCGGCGGTTCCTGCGGAAGCGCGTGCCGACGATTGAGACGAGAAGACCCGCGCCGCCCAATGTCGCGGCGAACTCGCTGCTTCCCATTGGAGATCTCATGGAAGCGCTGGAACAGGTATGTGCACATGAACGCGTTGCTTGTTGCGTGAGCCCAGTGGTTGTAGGTGAATACCGATTGGTGCACTTTATTCTGAATTGTAGCGGCAGATCGAGACGGCGATGAACGCCGACAAGCGCAAGGCCGAGGCCGCGCGACCAAGGCCGACTACCAGTGTCAAGGACAACACACTGTGGCTGGATAAGTACAAACCGCAACGCTTCGTGGATTTGCTGAGTGATGAGAAGACCAACCGCGACGTTCTGGGCTGGATCAAGCAGTGGGACGCGTACGTGTTCCCCAACAAGAAGGCGCACCAGTCCACGTGGAACGAGTTTGACTCGTACGGTGGCGCAAACAGCAATCCAAACAGCTACTCGTCGAACGGCAACTGGAAGAGCTCGAAGGTCTTCGAGCAGGAGGAGTTCAAGGCCGACCCAAACGACGTCCGGCCGCGGGAGAAGATCATCCTGGTCTGTGGTCCGCCTGGTGCGGGTAAGACGACGCTCGCGAACATCGTGGCACGCCACGCTGGCTACAATCCTATCGAGATCAACGCCAGTGACGACCGCACCAGCGGCGTGTTGAAGAATAAGGTACGTGGCTTGTCCGCTGGCATCTATGCATCAACGCTACCGTCACTGACTAGAACGTTTGCTGCCGACGCTATGATAGATCATCAGCGCGATGGAGATGCAGTCAATTTGGGGAGACAACAAGCCCAACTGTATCATTCTGGATGAAATCGATGGCGCTATGAACGGCGGTGATGGTAAATCCGCGATCGCAGCGATCCAGGAGATCGTGTCGGCGCCGCTGAACCATTCGAAGGACAAGAACGGGAAAAAGACTGGTCGCCAGGGCAACAAACACCCGCTCACGCGTCCGCTGATCTGCATCTGTAACGACCAGTACGCCTCGGTGTTGCGTCCCCTGCGCAAGCTCGCGAAGATTTACGTGCTGGAAACGCCCAACTCCCAGCGACTCGTGAGCCGACTCAAGGTGATTTGCAGAGACGAAGGCATCAAGAGCACGACCGGTGCGCTCGCGGCGCTGTGCACGAACGGCGCCAACGATATCCGTTACTGTGTGAACGCGCTCCAGTTCCAGAGCACTCAGACCAAGCACCTCACAGCCGCGGCGTTGACCTCTGGTTTGATCGGGCAAAAGGACCACAGCCGCAGCGTCTTTGAGACCATGGATATGGTGTTTTACCAGTCAGCCAAGGCAAAGGCGTCGCCAGCACTGGCGCAAGCTGTCATGGAGCAGATCGACGAGGCATCCCATTCACTGGGCAACTTCCCGCTGCTCATCAACGCACTGGACGAGAACTTGCCGCGGATGATCTTCAACGACCCGACCATGAGCAAGATCTGCGACGCGTTTGAGTGGATGGGGATCGCCGACTCGTGGGATACAGCCATTCGCGCCGAGCAGCAGTTCGCACTCATGGCGTACGTTCCGTTCGCAGCGCGCGCTGTCCACTTGGCGTGTTGCACCAGTTCGCGTCGGCGTGTCGAGTACCCGAAAACCAGCGCGGACGCGTCCAAGAAACTGGAAAAGTCGCGCAACATCCTCCAGGCGTTCGCTGAAAACTCACAGATGCAGCCCAGCATCCGCAACAGCGCCGATGTGCTCGTGGTGGACGTGGTGCCGTGGCTGCTCGCGACGCTCACGCCCAACGTCCGCCATTTGACTGCGAATCTACAGAGCGCGGACGAGAAGGCGATGATCCTGCGACTGATCGAGCTCATGTCGACGCTCGGGCTGTCGTTCCGACCAAAGTACATGCCCGACGGGTCCGAAGACTACGCGTTGGAGCCGTACGTATGAGCGGCGGATGGGATGTTTAAGCGAGTGAACTGACCTTGTGGTGTTGTTACTGATCGCTGCAAACAGGGCTCTGAACGAAGTCGTGGAGTTCCGTGATCCAGAAAACTACGGGCAGTTTGTCGGCCGAGCGGCGATGCTGCCGCTGGCGGTGCGGAAGATGGTGACGCGTGAAGTGGAGTTGGAACAGATGCGCAGGAGCGACGCCAGCGAGCAGGCGCTGCTGAGAGCCAAGAACAACCGCACGAACGCCAAGCCTAAGCCCGCGATGGACCTCACGACCGCGGTCCAGCAGTTGGTGCTGCCCGAAATCTCAGGTGCGTGGTCTTTGCTGACAACGGGACTGACTGAATATGCTGACATGTCGTGTGATGCGTGTTGGACAGAGCAACAAGAGGCGGCCAAGCTGGAGATCATGCGCAAACGCAATCCGTTTGCCTACGCGCATCGCGAGGCCAAGCGGAAACGCGACGCCGACCTCAAGGACCAGAAGCGGCAGCAAGACGACCAGGACTGGGCGGATGCGAACGCAGATTCCATGGGCGACAGCACGCAGAAGAAGCGCGCGGGCGTGCGCTACCGCTTCAACGAAGGCTACACCAGCGGCATCAAGACGCCCGTGTTCATGCGCGACTTCCTGTGATCTGACTGCGACTGTAAATGGAAATGGACTGACTGCTCTTTCCTACTTCTTGGCGCCGCTCTTCTTGGTCTTCTTCTTGTTCTTCTTGGCCTTGCTTCCGTCACCAGTCGATGACGCTGCCGCGCTGTTGGTCGGGGACAGTGGAAAGCTCGAGCTCAAGCCGCCAGGACCGAGCAAGGACGCGACACGAGGACTCGTGACGCCGCCTGCGCCGTGCGGCTTCATGGGGCCGAGCACCTCCTGCATGGCGAAGCGCAGCAGCCGCGTGATGCGCGCCAGGCTGTCGCCGCTGCTGCTCTGGAACTTGCTGGTGTGGTGCGTGAGCTCGGCCGTCGTCTTGCGGTGGGTCGTCACGCGCGTGACCACGCGCAGCGTGGGCTTCTTGGTGGCGTGGCTCGCGGGCGGCAGGACGACGGACGACTTGAAAAAGAAGCGCGAGCCCAGCGCGTTCTCCACGAACGCGACCTTCGCGTGCTCCTCGAACGTCTCCCACGCGAGAGTGCGCGAGGCGGAGGCAGCGGACGCGGCGTGCGGCATGGCGTGTACGAGCCGTGGTGGTGGTGGATGCGGAGAGCTGCTGGAGTGGGAAGATCACATCGAAAGTCGAAAGGTTGCATCAGACGAATTGGGGTCAGATCTGCATCAGACAGAGTCAGAGTTACTCGACTTCAAGGTCAAAAATAAACGGACGAGACGAAAGCGAATGCCGTCTCCACCTCCACGTTTGTCCTCTTACAGTCACACTGCGGACATGGAGATGGTGAAGACGAAGATGCTGTCGAGAGAAGGAGCGCGAGAGACAGAGGAATGGTCCACTGAAGAGAGAGGGAAGAGCGAGAGCGGCGAGGGCCCCAGCGATGCGATCGAGCTCAAGTTCCACGGTGCGACTTGTATGAGAACGCTTACTGGAGAGCGATCAGTGAGCTCACGACGTGATGCATTGAGCAGATACACTAGAGGAAGTGTTCGCACTCAAACGCATCCTGCAGGTCCGACGCCTTTGGTCTTGTGTTGGATATAATAGCGTTGTTGCTGACTTTCTCGCTCGGAAACAGGAATTTCTCGCAGACCCTCCAGCAAAAGTGGCGTCCATTCACGCAGCAGCGTCCGCAGCTTTCGCTTCTCCGCAGTACGCACGCGCAACATCCCCATTGAAGGACCTAGCGACGCTGCATCCATCGCAGGAGTTCTACCCAGGCGACTTTGGAGACGACGAGTCGCATGTGCGTCCGCAAATCCGCGTGAGTCGCGGCTCCGAGCGCATGCTGCGCAACAGTCTACACTTCGAACCGGACTTCCAGGCGCGAATGCGCTACTACATGACCAAGCGTCAGTTGAACAAGGCGCAGATCCAGGCCGAAGTCGAAGAGAGGACCAAGCAGCAGCTCAAGCTCGCGCCTGCGATCAACCAGGTGCGTCGCAACTGATCTACTACTGTAGTAACTTGTGTTGTACAACGCTTTGACCTGAAAGCCCCGTGTTCGTCCTCGTGATAGCGATCCAAGCGCATCCATCGAAGCGTCGATCACTTGCATGCGTGGAACAACGAGCGCGAGCAGAAGCTGGAGCAGATGCGTGCAGCGGAGCGTGATCGCGAGGTGGAGGAAGTCACGGGCGTGCCGCAAGTCTGCCGTGTATCCCGCAAGATGTGCACGAAGCGCACAGACGACATCGCGCAATGCAAAGTGGAAGATCGACTGCATCTGCTGGGCTTGATCTATGAGTATCAGCAAGAAGAGCGGAAGATCCGTGCTGTGGCGCAGGATCTGGAGAGTTACACACCGCAACTAGCCCCACACTCTAGCGGGCTCGTGAGACGGCAGGACGAGCCAACGTACGAGCGGCTCCACGAGCTAGCACACAAACAGAAGCTGGAGCCCGAGGAGGTTTTAGAGAGGATACCGGCAAAACCCCAAGCGACTGTCGATGCAGCGATCCAGCGATTAGCGGAGATTGGTGACGAGTACCAACAACGACGAAAGGAAATGGCGCGGCAGCGAGAGCTGCAATTACGGCAGATGCAGGTGAGGTTGTTCTACTGAAACAAGTGCTTCTACTGTCGGTCATGAATTGATGCAACGTGTGACTTGCTGGTGGCACAGACATCGCAGAAGCTGAGTGGGAAGAGCCGCGTGCTGGCGGAACAAGCGCGATCAAAAGCAGCACAAGGACACTGCACTCACCACCGGCAATGCCAATGCTGCCAGCAACCAGAAGACGACGCGGAAACAAGTCCTGTGCGACGGATCGATGCGACTCAAGCGGCGTCGATATACGAACGACAAGTCCAGTGGAAGGAGAAGAACCAGCGGCGGTGGCAAGAGCAGAAGGAGCTGCAGGACATTGAGGAAGAGCTCACGCTTATGTTCCGCAACCCACAGTATCGCACAGCGTGGGACACTCTAGATGCGGGCGAGGATACAGCCAAACACGGCGACAACCGCAACCAGCAAAGCCACGAACACTCGAGCACTTCGTTCTTCGAGAAGAGCGTGCGATGGGCCAGCGAACGAGACAAGAAGCTGGAGCAGGAACGCAAGGACTGGGACGCGATCCAGCTGCGCGACTGCACGTTCCGACCGCAGCTCTCGACACTGCCAGTGCAAACCAAGCCACCACCACTATCGCCACGTGCGCTGGTCAAGAGAGATAGAGCCAAGGCGTCGCGGGGACACCGTCCGCCGTCGCGATCGAACCTGGCGACACCGATGCTGAGCATGGACGCGAGCGTGCTGTCGCTGGACGACTGCGTGGAGGAGGGCGACGCGGAGGAGGCAGCGCCCAGCAGATCACGCAGCGTGGCGTTCTACGACCAAGGCCAGCGCGTAGATGCCCACACCACCGTCCGGCGCGGCATTGGCAGTCGATGCAGCCGCTGAGGTGAGGAGTGATGGGTACACTTCGGACCGTTTCGTTCCTATTATTGACGAATCATAAGATCAATTCTCCGTATAGCGGGCTACGATTGGCGGATTGATTTACGCCAATCAAACATTTTAAAATTGAATATTGACTAATCATCAGATGTTTATGTCGCCTGTCCCCACTATCTGTCACGTCTCCTCCCGTTTTCCTGGGTCGTTCGCCGCGAGGGTTTGGCTCTCCTCTGCTCTGCTCTGCTCTGGTGGGCTCCCTCCCCTCCCCCCCTTCCCTGTCTCCCCTCCCCTCCGCTCCGCTCCCCCCTCTCTTTTTGGTTTTGGAGCCGCGCCGCCTCCACTGCTCTCGTCCGTTCACTTGTGAACCTGCGCTGTTCTGGTCACACGCCGCCTACCAAGCAGGCGACGTCGTGTCCTCCCGGCAGCCCAAGCTCGCAACAGTAGACTAAAGTGAGAGGAGAACGGTCCCCCGGAACATTCCTCCGCCATGTCCTCTGCGCAGTTCTCCTACTCAAGCGCGCGTCTGCGCCGCGTCAAGTTCCTCCAATTCGGCGTGTTCTCCCCGGAGGAAGTGCGCGCCATGTCGGTCACGAAGCAGACCAAAGTCAACGACCGCATCATCCCCGACGGCATCACGCGCCCGGAGACCTATATTAACGGCCACCCGGTGATCGGCGGCATCGGCGACCCGCGCATGGGCACCTGCGACTTTCGCGCGCGCTGCAAGACCTGCGACTGTACGTACAGCGGCTCCGGTGGCAAGGTGAACGACTGCCCGGGCCATTTTGGCCACATTGAACTGGCGCGGCCCATGTTCCACTTGGGCTTCATCAAGGAAGTGCTCAAGATCCTGCGCTCGGTGTGCTTCCACTGCTCCAAGGTGCTGAGCGACGAGCGCGACCACCGCTTCCGCGCCGCCATGCGCATCAAGAACGGCAAGCGCCGCCTCAAGGCCGTGTACGAGATCTGCGGCAACAAGTCGATGTGTGAGTACGGAGAAGAGGCCGACATGGAGAAGATGCGCGAGGACTTGAACATTGGTCTCCAAGGAGGACTGGACGACAAGTCCAAGCCCAAGGAAGGCGGCCACGGCGGCTGCGGCGGGCTCCAACCAAAGTACAGACGCCAGGGCATCAAGATCCTCGTCGAGTTCCCCGAGCAGATGGAGGACGTGCCCGGCTCGGGCGACCGCAAGCAGAACCTGCCGGCCGCCAAGGTGCTGTCCATCTTCAAGAACATCTCGGACAAGGACTGCTTTGCTTTGGGATTGGACCCGCGCTGGGCGCGACCGGACTGGCTGCTGCTCACACTGATGCCCGTGCCGCCGCCGCACGTGCGTCCGTCCGTGGCGCTGGACGGCATGGCGCGTGGTGAGGACGACCTCACGCACAACTTGGCGTCCATCGTCAAGGCCAACCTCGCGCTGCTCAACTGTGTGCGCAAGGGCGAGCCATCGCACATCATCGAGCAGTTTGAGCAGCTTCTCCAGTTCCACTTGAGCACGTTTCTGAACAACGAGCAGGCCGGCTTGCCGCAGGCCCAGCAGCGCTCGGGCAAGCCGCTCAAGACGCTGCGCCAGCGGCTGCGTGGCAAGGAAGGCCGCATCCGAGGCAACCTCATGGGTAAGCGTGTCGACTTCTCGGCGCGTACAGTCATCACGGCTGATCCAAACTTGGAGATTGACCAGGTCGGCGTGCCGCGCTCCATCGCCATGAACCTCACGGTGCCCGAGCGCGTGACGCCGTTCAACATGGCGTACATGCACCAGTTGATCTCGAACGGCCCGCTGGAACACCCCGGTGCCAAGTACATCATCCGCGAAGACGGCAACCGGATCGATCTGCGCTACATCAAGAACAAATCGGACCTCGCGCTCAAGTGCGGCTGGATCGTCGAGCGCCACTTGAAAGACGACGATCTCGTGCTGTTCAACCGTCAGCCGTCGCTCCACAAGATGTCCATCATGGCCCACCGCGTCAAGGTGTTTGACTGGTCCACGTTCCGTCTCAACTTGTCGGTGACGGCGCCGTACAACGCTGATTTCGATGGTGATGAGATGAACTTGCACGTGCCGCAGTCGCTGACGGCGCGCGCGGAAGCGCAGGAGATGATGATGGTGCACAAGGTGATCATCACGCCGCAGAGCAACCGTCCTGTCATGGGTATTGTGCAGGACTCGCTGCTGGGTGTGCAGAAGTTCACGAAGCGAGACGTGTTCGTGGAGAAGGATATCGTCATGGGTCTGTTGCTGTGGGTGCTCTCGTGGGACGGCCGTATCCCAACGCCCGCGATTCTCGTGCCGAAGAAGGGTGAGCTGGGCAAGTACCGTCCGATCTGGACGGGCAAGCAAATGTTCTCGCAGATCTTGACCTCGATCAACTTCACGGGTTTTGCCACGACCCACAACAGCAAGGAGAAGTTCTCGGCGCTCTCGCCCGTGGATTCGCGTGTGATCGTTCAGCGCGGTGAGCTGCTGGCTGGCATCATCGACAAGAAGGTCATTGGTTCCTCTGCTGGTGGTCTGGTCCACGTTATTATGTTGGAGAAGGGTCCAGAAGAGGCGCGATACTTTTTGGGTGCGACCCAGAAGCTCGTGAACAACTGGCTGGTACACCGCAGTTTCACTGTCGGTGTGAGTGATACGATTGCCGATGTGAGTACGCTGAAGACGATCGTCGATATCATTACGCAAGCCAAGGTGCAGGTGCACGATCTCGTGCAGCAGGGACAGAAGGGTAAGCTGGAGCGTCAGCCTGGTCGTACGATGGTCGAGTCGTTCGAACAGTACGTCAACAAGGTGCTGAACACGGCACGAGATCAAGCTGGTCGTGAAGCCCAGGGCAGTTTGGATGAGACCAACAACATTAAGGCGACTGTGACGTCCGGCTCCAAGGGTTCGTTCATCAACATCTCGCAGATTATTGCGTGTGTCGGACAGCAGAACGTCGAAGGCAAGCGTATCCCGTACGGCTTCAACCGTCGTACGCTGCCTCACTACGGCAAGGACGATTTGGGTCCAGAGAGTCGAGGTTTCGTCGAGAACTCGTACCTGAAGGGTCTGACACCGCAGGAGTTCTTCTTCCACGCCATGGGTGGTCGTGAAGGTTTGATCGATACCGCCGTGAAGACGGCCGAGACGGGGTACATCCAACGTCGTTTGGTGAAGGCCATGGAGTCGGTGATGACGCGCTACGACGGTACGGTTCGAAACGCCCAGGGCGAGATCTTACAGTTCCTGTATGGCGAAGATGGTATGGACGCTGTGTGGGTCGAGAAGCAGCGCTTTGAGTCGCACCGTCTGAACAAGAAGGAGTTTGAAAAGAAATACTCGTTCGACGTCACCAGCGAGTACCTGGGCTGCGTGCCGAACGCGCCTGACCAGTTGTTCCTGGAGCCTGACATCATCAAGGACATCCGCTCGAACCAGCAGACGCAGCAAATTCTTCGCGAAGAACTGGACCAGATGCAGAAGGATCGCATCAACTTGCGTGTGATTCTGGCCAGTCGTGGTCAGGGCCAGGAGTCGGACGACGCTGCGCAGGTGCCAGTGAACATCCGTCGTCTGGTGCAGAACGCCCAGCAGCTATTCAGCATAGACATGCAGAAGCCGTCGAGCCTCCACCCGCGTCGGATCATCGAGGGAGTGGCGGAGCTGTGTCAGAAGGTGATCGTCGTGCAGGGCGACGACCGTCTTTCGACCGAAGCGCAGCAGAACGCGACGCTGTTCTTCCAGATTTTGCTGCGCTCGGCGCTCGCATCCAAGTGTGTTACGCTCGAGCATCGTTTGAACGAAACCGCGTTCGAGTGGCTCATGGGAGAGATTGAATCGAAGTTCACCAGTGCGCTGGTTGCCGCCGGTGAGATGGCCGGCGTCGTTGCGGCGCAGTCGATTGGTGAGCCGGCGACGCAGATGACCTTGAACACGTTCCACTACGCCGGTGTGTCGGCGAAGAACGTGACGCTTGGTGTGCCGCGATTGAAGGAGATCATGAACATTGCGAAGGATGTGCGAACACCGTCGCTGCAGATCTACTTGACTCCAGACTGCGCCCACGATGCCGACAAGGCGAAGTTTGTGCAGTCGCAGCTCGAGTACACGACGCTTGCGGACGTGACGGCGAACACTGCGATCTACTACGATCCAGACCCGATGAACACTGTCATCGAAGAAGACCAGGAGTTCGTGGCCACGTACTTCGAGATGCCGGATGAAGACACGCCGATGGCTCGATCGCCGTGGTTGCTGCGTATCGAGTTGAACCGAGAGATGATGGCCGACAAGAAGCTGTCGATGAGTGAAATTGCGTCGCAGATCGAAGCGGAATACGGCCAGGACCTGTCGTGTATCTTCACTGATGACAACGCCGACAAGCTGGTGCTTCGCATCCGTATCATGAGTGACGACGAAGAGAAGGTGCAGCGCTCAGCGGACAGCATTGTGGGCCAGGAAGATGATACGTTCCTGAAGCGCGTCGAGCACAACATGCTCACGCAGATGAAGCTGCGTGGTATTCCAGGCGTCAAGAAGGTGTACATTCGTGAGAACCACCCGACGACGTGGAACGATGACACTGGGTTCAAGATGACGAGCGAGTGGGTGCTCGATACCGATGGCACGAACTTGTTGGACGTGATGTGCTACCCACAGGTCGACTCGACGCGTACGATCTCGAACGACATTGTGGAAATCATCCAAGTGCTGGGTATTGAGGCTGTGCGTCGCGCGTTGCTGAACGAGATCCGTCAGGTCATTTCGTTCGACGGTGCGTACGTGAACTACCGTCACTTGGCGTGTCTGACGGATGTCATGACGTTCCGTGGCCACTTGATGGCGATCACTCGTCACGGCATCAACCGTGATGACTCGGGTCCTCTCGTGCGATGCTCGTTCGAAGAGACAGTGGAGATTTTGATGGACGCGGCGATGTTCTCGGAAGGTGATCCGCTGACGGGTGTCTCGGAGAACATCATGTTGGGTCAGCTTGCTCCTCTGGGTACGGGCGTCATGGATTTGGTGCTTGACGCCAAGAAGCTGGCCAACGCGATCGAGTACGAAGCGTCGGAGATCCAGCAGGTGATGCGTGGCCTCGACAATGAGTGGCGCAGTCCAGACCACGGCCCAGGAACGCCGATTTCGACGCCGTTCGTGTCGACTCCAGGCTTCACGGCCTCGTCGCCTTTCAGTCCAGGTGGTGGTGCGTTCTCGCCTGCAGCTGGTGCGTTCTCGCCGATGGCGAGTCCAGCTTCGCCTGGTTTCATGGCTTCGTCACCAGGTTTCAGCATGGCTTCGCCAGCCCACAGCCCGGCGTCGCCGCTGAACCCGACGTCTCCAGCGTACCAGCCGATGTCGCCCGCGTACAGCCCGACGTCTCCGGCTTACTCCCCAACGTCGCCGGCGTACAGCCCGACGAGTCCAGCGTACAGTCCGACGTCCCCGGCCTACAGCCCGACGTCGCCTGCGTACTCGCCAACTTCTCCGGCATACAGTCCAACGAGCCCGGCGTACAGCCCGACGTCTCCAGCTTACAGCCCGACTTCGCCAGCTTACTCGCCGACTTCGCCGGCATACAGCCCGACGTCTCCTGCGTACTCGCCGACGTCTCCGGCTTACTCGCCAACCTCCCCGGCGTACAGCCCGACGAGTCCAGCTTACAGCCCGACGTCTCCGGCTTACTCGCCG
>JAADXI010000795.1:0-14784 GCA_023337615.1 Pythium brachiatum | reverse complement strand
CCCCCCCCCCCCCCCCCCCGGCTCCGAGTCATCCAGAGTCCAGAGTCTGGCCCAGTTTCCAGGCCGCCTGCTCTGCTGCCGACGGATCCCGTGCATAGGAGGGCTTGCTTCCATTTGTCATTCCTCGACTTCCAGTCTTCGCAACAAGCCAAGCCACCGTGTAACAACCATGAACCCACTCAAGACCCTGGCTGTGTGTCTCGCCGTCGCGCTCGCGTTGGTCACCACGACCGAGGGCCTTCATGTGCCTCCAAAGACCGAAAAGCGCTTCTTGTCGACCGAGACCAAGTCCGCACCGGCGCCGGCGCCAGAGGTCAAGCGCGTACTCATCTAAGGCGGAGGAGGCTGACACGCCAAGTCTCACGCTCATTCACGTACTCCAGTGGCTTGTGCGATCGCAAGATGGGTATCATCTAGGATGTAATGGCCACATTGCAACCCACAATCAAGTCCAATTCACAAGCGTGGTTGTGTGTCTTGAATGCATGGAGTTGATTCGGTTTCGTGGCTAACAACCGGATCACTTTGGTGCTGGTGCGAGCCTCGCATGTACTGTTGCCTAACGCAGTTCTCTACTGCTGTGGGTCCATCCATTCGAACACCTTGCTGCTGAATGTTGCCGCCGTTTGACCACAATTCGGACGGAGCTGTTCGAGTGGAGCCATTTTGCTAAGGATATGGGTACATGTTTAGTGCCGTTGATTTGCTATAATTCATCACAGAGCTCTCTGATTGGCTTAAACTACTGTACAGCACCTCGAAACGTCAGCGATGACCCCAGCATTGGTGCCTGCTCCAGGTGACAGTACTGCATAGTACGGACTTGCGCTGGATCTCATCCGTCTTTCTCAACGTAGCTCCTGACATCCAAGCGCTTTCCGACGCCCTCTCTCTCTCTCCCTGCCTTCTCCTCATTCATTTCCAATCCTTCGGCCTCGTGCTCCAGCCCCCTCTCGCCCACGCTTCTCAATGCCATGCGCACCAATGTCGTTCTGCCCGTCTGTCTCTTGCTGTGTCTTGTGGTGAACCCCAGTGCTGCTCATGGAAAGCCACGCAGTCTTCGCTCAGAGTCCGCGCAGTTCAACGGTGGACTCAATGACGCCCTAGGGCCAACCTTCTCCATGGGTCAAGTCCACTCCGAGCTCTACGCGCCACCACAGCTACCAATACCAGCACCAGCTCCACCACAGGGCTTGATTTCTTTCACATCGGGCGTGCGGACAGTTCCACCGCCAGGCCTACCGCAGGGCATTGTAGTCGTGCCAGCCGTGCAGACCGCGCCACCGCCACCGCCTCCAACTCCTGCTCCTGCTCCTGCTCCAGCTCCTGCTCCAACTCCTGCTCCTGCTCCAGCGGCAACACCAGCCAAGGCGCCAGCGCCGACTCCTGCGCCGACTCCACCGGCAGCACCGAAGCCCACGCCAGCAGCGAAGCCCACGCCAGTTCCGGTCGCGTCCAGCGTGGACACAATGGCTCAGCTGATCGAGAAGCTCGGCGCCATGGACGACCAGTTGCGCGTGATCCTCGCGTCGCTCGGACATCCAAAGTAATCGTAGAACGCGTACAACGTACACTGGTAGCAGTAATAGGGTCTGCCGCTGGAGTTAGAACAGGGAATATTACATGTCGTTTTCACTACATTACCCACAACGCCTTACGCGACCGCGACAATCGCTACGGGCGACTTCCACTCGAGCTGTCCTTGCACGAACTTGTCTTTGTTGCGGTAGAACCAGTTGGGGTTTGTGCGCGCGTTCACGATGTGGGTCTGTGGCTTGACGTACGGCACTGGCAGGTCCTTACCTGTGCCCTGCGTCTGCCAGTCCTGGTCCACCGTCGCCACGGCCTGCACGTAGTACACGCCTGCGTTCAGGAACGTGACGCTGTGGCTGAACAAGCCTTTGTTCGTAGCACTCGAGGTCTTCATATCTGGGTGGTACCAGCGCGTGACGCCCTTCTGCGCAACCGTCGTCTCCACAGACTGGAAATCTGGGGTCTTGGAGATCTTGAGCTGCGTGTTGTCGACTGTAAACGCACCGAGAACCTCCCAGTCAAACTTCAGTGCCGCACCCACGAGCCCATTCATTGGCGTGGTCTTCCACAACACGTACGGCTGCACGAGATCGATGTACATGAGCGACGCACGCACGTTGCGCGGCACATGGCCGATGGTCTGCGACGCTGGCAAGTAGTCTGCAAGCGCGGCGTCCGACAGCGCCGCGTTATTGCCCAGCGCCGCCTCGGTGGGCTGCTTGCTGTTGCTGGTCTCGATCAGCACGTTGAACGCGCGGTGCGTGGCGTTGTTGTACACCGACTTGTCGGCCGCGTAGCCACCCAGCGTCGTGGGCTGGCACACGCTCATGGGCTTGGGCGTCGTGAACGCGTTTTCCCAGGATGCCGCGTAGCCCCAGTCCTCCATGCCTCCGTTCACGGCGTACACCACGTCGTTCATCGGACCGTTCTCGTAGTACGTCGCGCTGTCCTGGAACTTGCCACCGAACCGCGACATACCCAGCGCCATGTAGAACTGGCCCTGGTGGTCCGGAGACTTCTGCGAGCCTCCGCCCGTGAGCTCGTGGTTGGTAGAGCCCCACTCGTAGGAGATCGACTCGGTGCCGCCGTGGAACGTGATGGCCAATTGGAAGAGGTGGTCGCGCCACACTTCGTTCACGGCGCGCGCGACCATGGTCTGGAAACACGTCGCTCCCTTGAGGTAGTTGAAGTCGCGGTTCGGATCGATACTCAACTCCGCACGTGTGCTCTTGTCGTAGCCGTAGGCGTTGGTCGTGGGCATGATCACGATCGTACGCGACTTCACGAGCCGCTTGATCCACGCGCTGCCGTCCGCACGCGACGCGTGGTCCACCAGCAGCTCCGCAAGCGCCGTCACAGTCTGTGGACCGACGCGTTCGTCTCCATGGAGAGCGCCGCTAAAAAAGACTTCGGGACGAGCCGCGTCAGGCAGCGTCGACTCGTCCGTGATCTTGATCACGTAGTGGAGACACGGCGCCGAGACGCCGTTGCGCGTACACTGGAGTTCAGTGCGGACGGGCAGCCCGTACCGGTCCTGGGCCGTGAACACTTCCACAAACTGCGGGTACTTGGCCTCGAGTGCCAGGATCGTGTCCACGATCTGGCTGTACGTACGGTACTTGAACCCCGTCGCGGTTTGCGCTTGAGCGAAGGAGCTGGAGCTCGTGCGACAGAGAGCCACGGAGGCGATGGCCGTGGCGAGCAGCGAGGCGAAGCGCATGGTCCTGGCGGTGGTGACGAGCGGAGGCAAATCGCCGAATGAGGAGAAGATGGCGACGTGCTAGGAAGCAAGTACACGATGAAACCCACAGATATCGTCACTCGAGGAGCGCCAGAGATCGAAGCATAGTATCTGAGCCGCTAGGATCTTGGCGGATCCAGAGAACCAGCCACGAGATCTCTAGATGCGATCCTCAGGCGGACTCGAACCAGCCTGAAAAGTCTTGAGTATGGTGGGTGGAAATCCCAAGCTACGGTCTTGTGTGTGTGTGTGTGTGTGTGTCAAACGGTGTGGTGTGCTGCCGTTACAGCTTCGAAAAAGAACCTCATCATAATATTATTCGAACCGACGCGGGTTGCACTCGCTCGACCCGGGTTTCAGTACTGTTTGCGAAGTAGACTGTTTAGAATAATATGGGTTTGCTGACTTCTTGACGAGGAAACCCATTTTACCCGCCTGGCCCGCTGGACTCACAGTTGCACCGATCTTTTGGATCTTTTGAAGGTGTTTGGATCTGATTCTGACTCGAGAGATCCATCGACGAGTCGTCGTCGACGACGACTGTGAGCTCTGGCTCTGTCGCACAGCCACACGCTGGCTTCAGTGGGATGATTGTGCAGTTGCTCGGCGCGTGCTGAGCCACTTTCGCGAGGCTCAAGCTTCGAAACTTTCCTGGTCGCCGATGCTGTCTGAGAACATCGTGGCCATTGCAGTAAAACGACATGTATTAATAATATTCCTTGTTCTAACTCACGACTGCTACTGGACCAACGATACTCGCGTTCTAACGTTACTACTTCTTTGGATGCCCGAGCGACGCGAGGATCACACGCAACTGGTCGTCCATGGCGCCGAGCTTCTCGATCAGCTGAGCCATTGTATCCACACTTGCCGCGACTGATGCTGTCGGAGCTGGCGTGGGCTTCGGTGCTGCCGGTGGAGTGAGCACAGGAGCTGGAGCCGTAGCTGGTGTTGGTGCTGGTGTTGGTGTAGGAGTCGGAGCTGGAGCTGGAGGCTTCGCTGGAGTCGGTGCCAGTGGCGGTGGTGCGGTCTGCACGGCTGGTACGACTACAATACTCTGCGGTAGGCCTGGCGGTGGAGCTGACTGCACAGCAGATATGACAGAAATCATGCCCTGTGGTGGAGCTGGTGCTGGTAGTGGTAGGTGTGGTGGCGTGTAGCGCTCGGAGTGGACTTGGCCCATGAAGAACGTGGTTGGCGTGGGCGGCGCCAGCGCGTTATTGAGTCCACCGTTGAACTGCGCGGACTCTGTGCGAAGGCTGCGTGGCTTTTCATGGGCAGCACTGGGGTTCACCACAAGACACAGCAAGACACAGAAGGGAAGAGCGACATTGATGCGCATGGCTGTGAGAAGCGTGGACGACGGGGGGCTTGAGCACGAGGTCGAAGGATTGGAAATGAATGAGGAGAAGGCAGAGAAGCGAGAAGCGTGAGGAAAGATGTTGAAAGTCAGGAGCTACATGAGGAAGTGCGGATGAGATTCAGAGCAAGTCCGTTCTGGTAGATATGCAGTGCTGTCACCTGGAGCAGGCACCAATG
The DNA here is from genome assembly GCA_023337615.1 of Pythium brachiatum. Classification (NCBI taxonomy): domain Eukaryota; phylum Oomycota; class Peronosporomycetes; order Pythiales; family Pythiaceae; genus Pythium; species Pythium brachiatum. The sequence goes on along the minus strand of JAADXI010000795.1, from coordinate 9,971 downwards.
CTGGGGTCATCTCCGTGTTGTCGAGGTGTTGTAAAGAAATTTAAGCCAATCAATAAGCTTTATGGTGAATTTGAGCAAATCAACGTTGACAAAAGTGTACCCATATCCTTAGCAAAATGGCGACACTCAACCAACTCCAGTTTCGTGCGTTTGGATCCTGGCCAAACGGCGGCAACATTCAGCCCCAAGGTGTTCGGATGGATGGACCCACAGCAGTAAATAACTATGTTGGGATACGGCACACGTGAGGCGTGGCCCAGCACCAAAACGATCCATTCAGACGAGCAGCTCCTAGATGCAAGGAATCCGCAGGCAGTTGGATCCACGTGAGCTTGTTTTGAAACTGCGGACAAATGACCCATCGTAGCAATCAATCGCTGCACTTGAAGTGCAACTCACCGCGTGGAGATATCAATCACAATGCGAGGCATTCCCTGTATTTTATTCGTCGTCTTCCCCATCTTCTTCTTCCTCTTCTTCCGACGTCTCGCCCGAGTTCTCGACGACGCTGATCGCGACTTCGTTCTCCAAATCACAGCCCGCGTAGCCGTCGCAGATCACGTACAACTGGAACGTGTACTCGCCGATCTGCTCTGGCGCCGTGAATTCCAACTGCACGACGGCCTTGGAGCTCGCGAAGGGCACGCGCTTGATGCTAAGCAGCGTGTTCTTGGACGCGTCGCCCAGCACGACCCACCAGTTCTCGGCCTTCTTGACAGGGTAGTGACTCGCCTGCACGAGACCAATATCCTCGTTCTCGGCTTCGTCCTCATCGTCCTCCTCGTCGCCTTCACGCTCGAGCTGGACCTTGACGTTGACGCTTGAGCCCGTGCCGACGTTCTTGCCGTTGTTCGCGACCTTGGTTTGCACGTTCACGTCTGGGTACGCGTTACAGAACTTGGCCACGACCGACATCTTCTCGTTCGAGAACGGCAGCAGCTGCTGACGGGCCTTGTCGTCCATGCTGAGGATGTCAATGGGCGTCTCCACTTCCTCCTCCAGCTCCATCGACGCCAGCTTTTCAAGCGTGTTCTTGGTGAAGAATGGGATCTGCAGCAGCGGCGAGTCGGTGTTCCATTGGGCCTGCACGACCATCTGCGCGAGATCCATCGCAGACAACGCCGGCTTGAGCCAGCCATTGGAGCTGATCACATCGACCATCGCGTGGACCAGTCGCACAGCATGGGACAGAACAAAGTCCAGGTCCTTGCGCAGCAGCGGACTCAGCTTCTCGTGCTGCTTGCTGAAGTGCATCTGCAGCAGCACATTGGCCTTGACGTGAGGCTGCGAGTAATCGCCGTTTGCTGCGACAGGGAACTTCAGATGCTTCGCAAACGTCTCGAGTCGGTCTTCTTCGCCGTGGCGACTCGGCAGCTCACTGAACTCGGTCGCCGACGCCAGGATCGTGAGAAGCGCCTTGAGCTTCGACTGCGCCGTGAGACTGCAGGCAAACAACTCGATCGTCGTGTACTTGATGTAGTAGTACGCGGCGATCATACCCAAGTTGAGCGGCGACAGCGACTCGTCGCCATCTTCATCCTCGACAACCTGGATACAACGCGACTCTTCCAAGGCATTCACAGTCGTCTCCACCAGTTCCGACAAGTGATCCGACAAGTGCACGTTCGTAGCGCCCTGAAGGTTGTAGTAGTTCGGGTTCTTGATCAAACGACGGTACATGAACGTCCACGTGAGGTAGTCCACTGCGTCCTGCTTGCTCTCGATGGTCTTGGTCACAATCTCCGCGTTCACGTGGTCGGTCAAAAAGTGCTCGAGCTGGGACTCAACTGGCAGCGGATCGTACAAGAACTTGGCGTAGAACCTCTTCTTGGACGAATGACACAGCAGCACACACTTGACGGTAGCGCTGGCACCAGAGCCGACATCACTGGCGAACTTGGTCATCTGGAACACGTCGGCTAGCTGGTAGTCGACGTATCGATGCTCCTTGCCATCGTAGGATTGCGTGCCCATGATTACCACCATAAACGCGCGAATCTGTGAGCTTGGCAGCGACCACGCAAGCGAGTGTGGCACTACCAGCACACGCAGCTTACCCGTCGCATACAGACTGAGCACATACTCGCGGTTCTTGCGAGTCATACCATCCGTGACGTAACCAACACCACTCTCCAGCGTCTGCAGCAAAGCGTGGTCGTCATTCGGCAGGTTTGGCGATTCAGAAGAGCACACAAACCGCTCTGGGTCGTTCTCGGCCAACGCAAACGTGATCAAGTCGATCGCGCTGAGCTGGGCTTGCTTGGCTGACGGCACGAACACGACCACTTGCTTCTTGTCCCCGGCAGACAGAGCCTGGTTCACGATCGTGTTGTACACTGGCTTCGACATGGCCAGCATACGAGAAGAGAAATCGTTGATCTCGAAACCTTGAACACGGATCTCGAGCGGCTGCGGTCGCACGTTCGGATGGAAGTTGAAAATACCATCACCATGGCTGGCTCCGAGCCACTCGCCCACATCACGCGCATTCGCAATCGAGTTGCTCATCGCAATGATGCGCAGACGCTGACCGCTGGTCTTCTGGTCGTTCTGAGCTGCAATGAATCGCATGCGCGACATCACGATTTCGATCGTCGGTCCGAACTCACCACCACCCACGAAATGCGCTTCATCCACCACGAGTAAGCTGACATTCTGGATACGTTTCCGCTGCTTCCATCGTCGGGAGGGCACGTCCCACTGAGCAGGTGTCGCGATCAGGATATTTGCGCTCGCCAATAACCGCAAATCAGCCGTAGCATCACCCGTGAGCTCGACAACGTTCTGCTTCCAGTAGCTGTTTTCGCCGAACTTCTCATTCCAATCGGCAAACTTCTCGTGGCAGCAAGCCTGCTGTGGGTTCAGGTACACGATGAGGTGCTCACCAAATTCCTCGCTCTCGTTATCAGGCTGGCCAAAGTTGATCAGCGTCTTCATCAAGGCAACCTCAGCCACAACGCTCTTGCCACTGCCTGGTGGTGAGCCCAAGAAGATGTTACTATCAGACTCGAGCACACGTGGCAGCACCTGCGTCTGGATCGGGTTAAAGCGCGCAAACTTCCATGGGTTCACCTTCGGGGTCGTCTTCAGACTCTTGAGGAGTGCCTCGGCCACGGTCTTCTTTCCGTTCGTCAGTTTCAACAGCGCGTTGTTGACCTGCAGTGGCTGCAAATCCAACAACTCGGTTGGTGGCGAGTTCTTCTGTGGCAGAATGAGCTTGTGAAAAGAAATCGGGAGCGAACTCTCGCAGTGAATCCACTTGTCCGACACGACCTTGATGTAGTACAGGGGAGCAAGAGGCTCGAACAATGGGATCGTGAAGCTGAGGTAGGTCTCTTGCGTGGCGAACCGGCGCTTGATCACCAGCCATTCGTGATGCAGGATCGTCTCGCTGTCGACATCGTGGACGAACACCCAGAAACCTTCAGCATTGCCGTGGAGTTCCCGGTTGAACTCGAAATCAGGCGTGACAATCAGATCGACCTTGAGCATCGAGCGAGTAATCGGTTGGACGTGCGCCGACAGCTCGAGCTTTGGGAACTGGTGGATAAACTTGTATAGCTGCTTACCGTACTGCGGGTTGTTGATGAGCTGGCCAAGATCCGATGGTTCCAGATCGACGTACTTCTCCCAGGGAATATCCTTCTTCTCGACGCGCTTCAGGATTCCTTCAGGCACAAGCGGGGCAAACTGGCGGAGAGGCGTGTGTGACAGCCACATTCGCTTGTCCACCATCTTGCAGAAGCTAAGCATTCTCTCAGTCACTGCAGCCCAGCCACGCGTCAAACAGATCTCGAACAACGCGCGGAAAATACGAGCCGCCGACTGGTGGATGTGGGCCATGTCCGCGAGGAGAGCGAAGCCATCAAGCTTCAAGCGCGAGATGTACGACTGGAGCAACACGTTCACCTTCGCAGACCCGGTTCCTCCGCCGGAAACACTGTTTGTGACCGCAAGCGACTCCTTCACGGGCACGGGGACTCGCTCGAGTAGCTTCGTCAGTTCTAGTCGCTCTTCGGATCGGATGATGATGTACTTGAACTCGTTCGATAGCGAGAACAAACGCAAGATCTCAATGTCGGACATGTGCGGCTTGAGGTATTCGTTGTAGGTCTTGATCGAGTCGTGCGAGATGTAGTAGTGACTCGCCACACGGCCAAGTGCCGTTACCTGGAAGAGACCTGATCGTCGCTCGTACTTAATCAAGTTGTGCTTTGCCAGCAGCGTGGCTGCGGAGTGGACGAGATCCGTGCGATACTGCAACAGCGTTGGGTCAGTTTTGCGATCAGCCATCGAAACTCCGTACAAAGTTGGATTGCGGAGCATGCGAATGAAGAGGTACGTGTAGCCCAGCCACGTCGCCGCCTGGGACACGTTCTGCACAGTTCCGAGCACGATCTCAGCGTTCAAGTTGTCTGCGAGACGCGCCATGAGCTGCGACTCGACTGGAAGCTGCTGGTTCATGAGCGACAGGTAGTAGGTCAGCTGCGCGTGCTGTGTGATGATGATACCTTCACCCTGCGTATCGTACTGTACACGACCGGCACGACCCAGCATCTGCAGGATATCCAACGGGCTGAGCTCGGTCCAGTCACCACGCTCGGCATTGTAGATCTGCGTGCCCTTAATGATCACCGTGTGGGCTGGCAAGTTGACACCCCAGGCGAGCGTCGCCGTACTCACCAAAACCTTCAAGTGACCGTCGGCGAAGATATTCTCGACGAGTGTTCGATGCTCGCGCTTCATACCAGCGTGGTGGATACCAAAACCGTACGGCAACAAATCCTTCAGATCTTCGGCACGCTCAAGCTTTTCTGCTTCTTGAATCAGAATCTCACTGGACGCCGAGTTTGGACGAAGCAGCTTGGCCAACGTGTCGTTCTCCACGAAGAGATCTCGGATGGCTTGGGCAGTACTCGCAGTCTCCTTACGCGAGTGCACGAAGATCAGCACTTGGTTGTCGAGCTCGGCTTGCTCAACGACCTTCTCGTAACAGATCTCGTTCATCAGCGCAAAACGCTTGATCGCCTTCTTCTCCATCACACCGATGTATTGCTGCTGCAGTGGCACGGGGCGGTAGCTCGAGTCGAAGTAGAAAAGACCCTTCGATGGATCCACACGCAGGAAAGCAGCGACATCCTCGTAGTTGGGAAGCGTCGCGGACAAGCCGACCAGACGCACCATTTGCTGGGTCGCCTCAACGTTGCGAATCGTACGAGACACCAACGCCTCGAGCACAGGACCACGCGAATCGTGGAGCAAGTGGATCTCATCGATGATGATCAGACGTACAAGTTGAGTGTACGTGCGGTCGTCGCCCGACTTACGCGTGATGATATCCCACTTCTCCGGCGTCGTCACGATGACCTGCGTATTGAAAAGCTGTTCGCGCGACAGGTTTTGATCACCCGACAGTTCGCGAACTTCGATGCCGTACGCCTCAGTTAGTCGCGACGACAAGTTGAGCACGACTTCCTGGACAAGCGCCTTCATGGGGGCCACGTACACGACCTTGAACGAGTTCAGATCGATCTCACCGGTCTCTGGATCACGAGCCTTCAGGACTTCGTGCAGGATCGTGAGCATCGCTACGTTCGTCTTACCGGCACCAGTCGGCGCACACAGCAACAGGTTCTCGCTCGACTCGAATGCTGCCGGGTACATTTTCGACTGCACGCGGTTCAACGACTCCATACCTTTGAACGGCGCTTGTGCCCACTCAGGCAGCGTCTTGATCTTGATACGCGCCTTCTCCTCGGCAGCGGCACTCTTCGTGCGCACAGCCGGAACGTGAACCTCCTCGTAACCCTTCTTCTGCGCACGCCACGTGCCTTCTGGCAGTCGCACGTCCTTGTTGCTCATAAGGTGGCCTGCCTCCTGGAACGATAGTGACTCGATATCGATATACCGCTGCGGCTTCTTGGAGTTAGACGAAACGTCTTCCATGTTGACATCGCCATCATCATCTTCATCAGCGTCGCCTTCCGCAGCAGCACGGCGACTGTCCTTCGTCGCGCCACCGGCTTTCTGTTGCTGCAGCTTGCGCAGGCGGTTGGCCTCCGCGCGGGACGTGCTCTCCTTCGCTCCGATACGATCCTGCATCCACGACTCGGCCGACGCAGTGCTGGCCAGCTCCTGCAGAATCTTCTCACCTTCGCCCTCGAGCGAGTCGTCCGCGAGCATCTCCGCCTCGATCGCTTGCTTCTCCGCGTCGCTCTGGGCCTGCTTCAGTCGCGTACAGTACAACACCTTCGCGCGGTTCTCCAGCAGCAGCTTGATGAAGTCAAACTTGTCGTAGTCCAGCAGCAGCACCAGTCGGTTTTCACACGCACTCAGATCGCCGCCGGTCTCGCGGAGAATCGCCAGCACATCCTCCGCCAGCTTCGCACTGACCTCGGCGTCCTTATAGAACTTGCTCAGCTCGCGCTGCAGCCAGAATGCATCGATGCTGTGCGCGTGGAGCTTGGTCTTCGCATCCTGGTCCTCGCTTTCGTCGTACTGGTCCTCGCCCTTGAGTCCCGTTCGCGCTCGGCTCGCGCGTCCATTGGCGTGGCCGTCGTTCGTCTTGTGCTCTTCGTCGCCATCATCCTCGTCCTCGTCGTCGTCCTCCTCACGCACCTCGTCCAGATCCGACTCTTCTTCGTCTTCTTCCTCGTCAAACACCACCGCGACGCCCATTTCCTTGTCCAATTCGCCGTTCTCGCCGTCGTCGTCGTCCTCTGGATTCGCATTTCCGCCGCTTCCAGACGTCTGCTGGTCCGGGAAAAAGTCCGTAATGCGGCGTCCGTACACCACCAACTGGTTGAACGTATCCGGCGCGATCTTCTTCAGCAGCTTCTTGACCTCGGCGTGCTTTTCATCGTCTCGATACGTATCGTTCTTCAAAATCGACAGCACTTCGTCCACCGTGCCAGCCAAGATCTCACCAGGCTGGTCGCCCAACTGCCGCGCCACGATACTCAGGATCTGCTCGTACGCGTCCTGGCTCTGCGGGTTCTTTGGTCGGTATGTGCTGCTGTCCAGCGCCAAGCTCTCACTGAGGATGTTCGTGCGCGCCGCCGCCAGGCCTCCCGTCGCGAACAGCACGCCATTCGCGTCGCCACCACTGGCATCCACGCCGCCTCTCGCCAGCTGCTTGATCTTCTTCTTGAGCCGCTCCTCCGCGTGGCCGTTGTCGCCCGACGCGCGCTTCTTGTCGCTGGGCGCCGTGGCCTTTTGCGCGCGATCGCCCATGCGGTAGCTGCTCAGACGACCAGCCAGCGACTCGACTTCGCCCGTGGGCTCATCTCCACGGCGTCGCGAGTCGCGGTCGGCCTCCAGCACCAGGTTGGAGTTGGCGACGTACGCGTACTGCCGCGAGCGCGCATAGTCTTCCGCCATACTCGTCACCTAGTTTACCGTCGTGGCTTGGGTTTGTTTCCTTGCCTGTTGGTGGAAGGGGGCTCATGGTGTCAATTCATTTTTGAGTTATGCGAGGTGAAAACGATTCATTTCCGAATTGACGATGTGGATCTCGAAACGGAAACAGACGAATCAGTTAGGAACACGTTGCTAACAGCTCTGTGCAGTGTAGCCATGTGGAGTGAGAAAGGCAACCGGCAAGATGGAGGACGGTGGACCAAACCAACCGCGGCGACTAGCAGGATGAGCGTCTGGTGGAGTCGAGCGAGTCGCTGTCTCTTGGAGTGGATAAGGAGCGACGTAGCCAATGGCAACCACCAATGAATCCATCGCGGATCAGCTGGATTCGGACGGCATCCTCATCAACCGCAAGGTGATTTGTGTGACCTACCCCGTCAGTCGGGGCATGACTAAAATTGGCGCACACTAAGCCCACATCGATGCTCAGTCATCTTTGACTCGTTTCTAGAACACTCACCAAGTTCTCCACGTGAGGCAACGCGCGTATCATGGGGAATAGCCCGTCGGGAAGAACCGAGAGCACCGTCTTCCGCGTGTCGCTGCAGCGGGGCAAGAGCATTCGAAGCACCAAGTCTTTGCGGTCCGCACGATCGTTTCGACGGGCAAGCAACCTCTTCAGCATGCGTACAAAGGACACGATCAGCATTCGCGAGCCAGCCGAAAAGCTGCCGTCGGATATCGACCACGGGTTTGAGATAGTGCCGATAGAACTCAAGATGCAGCGCAATCTCTGTGGATGTTCACACCCTCTCGTGCGCGTGGATATCGTCACCGATTCAGTGGGCGGACTGAGCCGCAGAACACCGTTTGTGGCCCGTCGAATTACATTGAATGCGCACGCTGAGGCTCTGCGCGTCGTGCGACGAGACCTCACGGTACACAGCTACTTGGCGCAGCAGTGGATGCTGATCACGCCCAACCAACAGCAGCATCCTCATCTCGTGACACTCCTCGGCCACTTTTTGCAGGAGCAAACCTTCCACGTGCTGCTGGATTTCTACGCCCAAGGAAGTCTCCAGTCGATGCTCAGCCAAGAAAACTCCATCGGCTTCAAGAGCGCGACCCAATTTCAACAAGAACTCGCCATTCGAGATGCTGTCCGACAACTGTGCGCAGCAATTGCCTTCATGCACGAAGAAGGCGTCGCGCACTTGGATCTGTGCTTGGAGAACATCTTTGTGGATGCGCTCGGAGTTATCCATGTCGGCGACTTTCGCCACGCAATATTTATAGGCAAGACACATCAACGTCGGCGAGTACCACCTCCACCAATTCGCCTCGCATACGCAGCACCCGAACTCCACTCTGGACGAGAAGTCGATCTACTTAAAGCCGACGCGTGGTCCGTAGGTATTATCATCGCCATGCTACTGACAAAGAAGACTCCTGTCGAAGAGGCATCGGCTCGAGACATCCACTATCGACAGCTTCAAGTCCTGGGCGTGCCAGCGTTTCTAGAGAAACTGATCAAGGACTCGGATCAAGCGGCACAAATTATGATCACGCCAACTATTCGCGAGATCGTCGAGCTTCTGGCAGTGCTTCTAGTGTGCGAACCGGACAAGAGAAGCTCCGTGCTCGAAGCGATCCAGCGATTCCCATGGTTGCGCATGGCCCTTCGCCCTCCAGTGGCGGCCCCATTGGTGGCGACGAAGCCAGCGCCCGATATTTTCAAGCCATAAGACGACGCAGCGGCTCGTTCCGCGACATTTTCTGGAGCAACCACGGAACCAAAAGGATAAATATGAATCTGATGCCGATTATTAACCAGCCATTAGCCAGTGTGTGCACTCCTCAGCAGGATTTCCCTCATGTCAAGGAGTGTCGTAGTTGTTCAGGTGAACTTTTCTTCATCGATTGCCCGCAATCCGGGTCACTCGAGTGAGGTTTCGTCCGATAGCGTGTTGCCTGGGGTCGTTGTCGTCGATTTTTCTTAGAGAAACAGAGTAAATTGGTAGATCTCGGTCGCTTATGCGAGTTGGTGGTCGTACAAGGACTGGACGACTTGCTTTGCCTCCATACGATGCCCTGATTAGGCACGCATTACTAAGCTCAGCTAGCGTCATAGCCATTTCTACGATAAAGAACTTGGGTCCTGTCATCTACATGAGTGCGACGGCAAAATTTGATTTTGAGCTGTCTGCGCCAGACAAGACGTTCAGTCGGTGCAGTGACTGACATGCTACCAAACCGCCCTGCCTTCACCTTGATTGCAAATGGATGAACTCGATAGTATCAGCATTCATAATATCAGCGCAAATGATATTATCATTTGCGCTGCCACCCCTCGACACCTCCAAACACTGACTGGATCATGGGCAACCGGCAGTGACGGCAGCACGTGGTCTGAATTGGTGGGCTCTTGACTCGAGGATGTTGCTACTGCTGGCGCTGTTGTGGCGCCTGTTTTGTGGGAGTGCGAACGAACAGTGTCAGCCATACAGCAGATGGCAACATCCCGTTGAACCCGATCCATGTACCTATACCCAATTCAAAAGGAAATTGAAGTGGTGTTGCAATTCTCAAGTCGCTTCCACCCAGCGCATCTG
>JAADXI010000794.1:0-14823 GCA_023337615.1 Pythium brachiatum | reverse complement strand
GCGCTGTACTTCTTCACCTTGCCCGGCGAATACTTGACGCCGATGTACTGCGCCGCCATGGCCGCGGCCTCTGGGTCAACCTCCGCCTCTCCCTCCTCCATCTCCTCCTCCTCCTCCTCCTCCACTTCCTCCTCCAGCTCGTCTTCATCATCCTCTCCTTCGTCTTCATCGCCGCTGACCTGCTCACTGTCGCTGTCTTCGTCGCTGTCGCTGCCGTCGTCCGACGCCTTGGGCGCCGCCTTGCCGCCGTGGCTGCGCTTGCGCACGAGCAGCGCGCTGCTCGTCTGGAAGCCACGCGTCGTCTCCTGCAGCTGCTGCTGCGCCATACACACCGCCGCGTTGCTGCGCTTCAGCGCACGCAGCACATTTGTCTGCGCAGAGCGACGCACCAGCGCCACGCGCGCTCGCTGCATCACGGCTCGCTGCATGCTTTGCTTCCTGTTGCTTCTTCCTTTTCAAAGAGCTCTTCCAGCAATGGAGCAGCACCATTGGCAGCCCGTCCATGATCGTAACTCAGTACATTTTAAAAAAGCGCTTTGTTTGGTTCGACCTTGCAGCATGTTGAACCCATTTGCGTTCACTTAAATTACTAGAATATACATGGATCCAATAGTATCTGCTCAAGTAGGTGAGCTCTTCGCAGAAAGATTCCGACAATGGCCATGCGTGTCCCGCACTGCACTGTGAGCGGCGATTCGATTGATTGAAGAAAGGGCGCGGGCGACGTCTCCCTGTGTGCGTGCGAGTCTGTCGGCCGTGGCGCTCGCTTGCCACTCGACACGCAGTCGCATCACTGCGATCCATCTAGCCACCGCGTCTCGTTCTCTACCTCCCCATGCGATCCGACTCGGGCCCCAGCAGTGCACGGGCCGTGGTGCTGCATGTGCGCAGCCGCCGTACGCACGCGACGGCCACGAGCGCACCGCTGGCCGCGCATTCTTCCAAGAACGGCGTGGCGGCTTCCACGGGCGTCGCCGTCGGGCGCGAGATCTGTCTCCAGGACCCGATGGTGCGTGCGGCTCACTCGGTTGATGGGTTTTGAGATGGGAAGGTGGTTTGACAATGCGTTCTTTCTATTGTTTGGTTTGTTTGTTTCTGATATTGGTACAGGTGTCTATGAACCACGGCACGCTCGAGTGCACGCCGCAACATGGCGTGTGGGTGTTTGTTGATCACAGCGAGTCAGGTACGCTGCTCAACCACAAGCAGCGCGTCCATAGCGACGCGGTGGTGGTGAGAGACGGTGACGTGTTGACCCTTGGCCACACCGAGATCACACTGGCGTTCCAGTGCTCCAAGCACCGACCGCCTCAGGACGAAGACCTGAATAACAACCAGAGAACGCACGTACTCACGTCGCCGCCGTCTGTAGCCGCGCCGCAGTCTCAACCGCTGAGCAACCAGCTCGCGCGCAACGTTCTGCCCAGCATCTACACGGGCCGCGGACCGTTCCAACCGCCGCCTGAGCACATCAACTCGCCTGTACCAGGCGCCTACTTGAGACAGAAGCGTCATTCGTTCAGTGTAGGCACACGGAAGCCCGTGACACTGGGAGTCGCGCCGGCGTTAGCGACTCCGTCGTTGTCCACGAGCCAGACGTTCTCCCGGACTCAGCAGAAGCTGCTCGTGCCGTCCGCCCCCACCACTCCGCCTCAGAAAGACACAGCTGCCCGGCCCTCCGTGGCTCACCACGTACCTGCTGCTGTGCGTAGTCCACAGAGCACGTACTACCGCGTCAAGTTCAAAGACGAAGAGCCGCAGACCATCGGGAGCCCGACAATACGAGAGGAAGACGAGCGACCACCACTCGACAACAACGCGGAACTGACGCCGCCATTGGTCCCGTCTCCTCCACTCGAGTACTCGTCCTCGCCTGTGCCACAGACGTCGTTCCCTCATCGCATGCATCACACATCGCCTGCTAAATCCGCCAAACCCACAGCGTTGCCTGGGATGGCACCGCCAGCTCCGCTGTTCGGATACGACAGCCCACCCGCCAAGGCGGCTTCGCAACGGCCGATGGATCTGCGCGTCCAAGTCGCTAGACGAAATGCAGAGCTGGCTGCCGGAGGGTCACGCACTGGTACAGGAGCAACGGCCACGGCCACGCCGACACTCTCGCGAGGCACCACGATCCCAGCGGCAGGACAATCTCCATACAAACAGCCCCACAACCAACAGCGGCGATACAGCGGTGTCGCGTTGGACTTCACTGCACCGGCGTCGCCTATGGCATCCCGCGTTCTTGATCAGGAGCGATCGCTGACGAGCATTCTCCACGCCAAGCTCAAGCAAGAAGAGAAGCTCAAACAGGAACAGGAGGAGTGGATGCGCAACAAGTTCCCTGGCGTGCCGTCCATGTCGCCCATCCGCCACCACGAAGGCGCGAGCTCTGCAGACGATAACGACGACGATGGTGGGCTCATGATCCCGGCCAAAGCCCCCGCGTTGCTGCGTACTGTGTCTCTGGGCGTTGCGAGTGCGTACCAGATCCAGAGTCCTAGGGTCAAGCAGGCAGCCATGGCGTCCCATGCCCATCGTAAGGGCGGTTATCCTAATAACAAGATGCAGTCGTCACGCAGCAAAGAGGACGCGGCGATGGCCCAGCTCCTATTGCAGCGCCAGCGGTCCAGCGGCGAAGACAGCGTGGCCAGCAGCGCCTCCACAGAGCCTTCGAATCACCGCCGGGTCACGCGGTCGCACTCGGTACGTACACATCAGAGGCCCCACGGTCTCCCTTCTATAGATCCCGACTGACTGACTGGCTGGCTGTGTTGATACAGTTTTCCTCGTCTCGTATTGGGAGCTCGGGGGAGCTGAGCGACTTCCAGGGCTACGACGACGACGCGGCCGACGACCTGCTCTCGTTCACGTCGTACTTTGACGAGAGCTCGGAGCCCACTAGCCTCACGAGCCACCTCCAGCAGCAGCAGCTCCAGACCCACCAACCTCCAGCCACACACCAGCCTGCACCCCAGCCACACCGCCTTATTTATCCAGCCATGAACCATCTCCGCAGTCGCGCGCCGTCGCTGGACGACGACATGGCCGGTGTGCTCAACAGTCCGTCGTCGCAGTCGCGGCCACAGGGAGGGGCCTACAGCTTCGCAGCTTCTGAGCCACGTAGCGTCGCCAAGCCACGCGCACGCACAGCGGAAGGCAAACCCAAGCCGCTGTTCGGGCGCGGCCAGCAGACCTAGCAGTACAATAGGAATGGAGACATGAGTAGGAAGAATAAATAATACGGATTATATTATAGGCGGACGCCATTCTCGCTCATGGCTCGGGCGTCATGCACGCGCTGATCTTGCGTCGCAGCCCGTCCAGCTCTCGCTGCAGCCGATCACTACGCGTCCTGCTCGTCTTGCTGGCTTCTCTAGGTTGTGGGGCTGGTGCTGAGACTGTAGTGAAGGCAGTCGTGGTCTGTCGGGATGTGGTGAAGGACGACGCCGTGGGCGACAGCAGCGGCGACGCTGAAGACGTGGGGGACGTCGGCGCGTGCGACTGGAGCTCCTCGTGGTCGCGCGCCACACGGCGGCTGCTGGGCTTCTTCACAGGCTCCTTATACTCCTCCTTCATCCTCAGCGCTCGGCGGCTCTCCTTGTCCATCAGCGCCTCTGTGAGGTATTGATTCTGGTCCTTCTTGTCCTCCAAGCGCTTCTTCAGATGCGTCAAGTGGGCCTCGTAGTCCGCCTTCTCGTCGCGCTTGAGCTGCTTCAGCTGCTGCAGACGCGCCTCAAACGACCGTGACGTCGCCACCGCCGTGTCCACGCGGCACTGCAGCAGTTGGAGCTCCTGGCTCATCGTCGCATTCGTTTGCTGCTCGCCGCTGAGCCGCGCAGTCGCGTCCTCCAACTGCTTCGCCACGCGCTGCTGTTCGCGCTCGCGCGTCTCGTTCTCCATCTCGCGCTGCTTCTGCTCATTCTGTAGCTGCACACGCAGCTCCTCACACGCCTGCTTCCATTTCCGCTCGTTCTCCGCCGCCTCAGCAGCTCTCGTCTCGCTTTCTTCGCGCAGCATCGCCTGCTGCTCGCTCGCTCGTCGCAGTGCCGACTCCCTCGCCTCCTCCTCCTCCTGCTGCTGCGCCGTGAGCGCCTCCCGCAGTGTATTAACCTCGCTCTGAAGCGCATCGTTGTGTTGCTCCAGCGACGTCGCGCGCGTTTCCAGCGCCGCCACCACGCGCGCAAACTCGCTCTGCAGCAGCAACAGCACGTCCCTGTAGTGCGCCTCTCCGCGTGGCATCTCCCTGTCGCTGCCGCTGCTGCTACTGCTGCTCATACTGGGCGTGCGTCGCCGCCGCCGTGTCTCCGTCGGTCTTGTGGGCATCGTTGGTGCTGATGTTGCCATTTTTGTTGGAATTCGTTGGCGATTTCCTGTTGGTGGTGTTGGCGATCTCGCTTCGTTGTTTTGTTGGATTTGTGCTGGCGCGAGGATTTGTTGGCGAGACCTTCCCGCCCTTTCCCGGAGTTGTTTGAACTGCCCACGTCGCGCATTTCATCAATAAACCTCACTCTCAAAATGAGGTTAAATATTCATAATTATTTATTTACACAGGTAACCTACCTTCCAATAGAGGTATCACAGTACTACTTCAAGTGAGCCTTCCAGAAAGAGCTCCCAATTCCGCACCAAAATGGAGACGCCTCCCCTGCCGTCGCCGTCGCGCTGGCGCTGGTATGCGCGGCTGGCTGCGCTGCGCGTGGTCATCTCCGTCTTCTCCATGGCTATGATCCACCCGGACGAGTTCTTCCAGAGCCAGGAGGTCATGGCGCGCCACGTGCTGCCCGCCGCCGCCGCCAGCGAGCTGTTCATCCCCTGGGAGTTCCAACTGCCCACGCCCAACCGCTCCGTGCTCTTCCCGTGCGTCGGCTACAACCATATCCTTGCTGTTGAACCTATGATGTTGGCTCATGTAGTTGTGGGTTATATTGCAGATCGCTGGTCGCCGGACTGCCGTTCAAGCTGTTCAAAGCTCTCGGCGTGCCTCTCTCCGGCCATCTGCTGCTCGTTGTGCCTCGCCTCCTGCTCTGTTTCACGTCCTTCGGCATCGGTACGTCGCCTCTTTCGCCTTCTCTCTTGTCGTGCGTGGTCTCACATTGTTGTATGCGTAGACTGGATGGTCTACAAGTGCACAAAGTCCCTGGGCGGAGGGCGCGACCCGACAGCGGTCGTGCTGGGCCTGGCGACCTCGTGGCCCACGCTGCTCTTCCTCACGCGGCCCTTCTCCAACACATTCGAGACCATCGTACTCGCGCTGTGCATGTTCACGCTGCTGTGCTTCAACCCAGTACGTTGCTCATCGACCTGGCCTTGCGAGGCCTGTTGTATACTCACATCGCGTGTGTCCTGCAGCATTTCCGCCTATTCTTCGGTGTCCTCCACATCCAGACGCTGCTGCTCGGCTCTCTTCTCGCCTTCGGCTTCTTCACGCGCTTCACCTTCCCAATCTTCTTCTTCCCGCTTGGACTTGAGCTCGTGCGTCGGCAAGACGACCTGCTTCTCCAGCAGCTCCACAAGAAATCCGCCTCCACGTCGTCCAGTCCCTTGATCCCTCGCCTACTCCGCGTGATCTCCGTCGCCCTTCAAGGTCTCGTCGCCTTCTCCTTCTGGTCGCTTGGCTTCATCGCTCTTGATACCTGGTACTTCCGCGGCAATCTCGACGCCTTGCCCCTCCGCCTCGACAGTCTGGTAGTGGCACCATGGAACAACCTGCAGTACAACATGAAACTCGACAACCTGGAGCTCCACGGCGTCCATCCACGCGCCACGCACGCGCTCGTCAACATGCCGATGCTCTTCGGGCCGCTCTACTTGGGCTTTGTATGGACGACCGTGACTTGCCGAGAGTGGACTTGGCCGCGAGTGTGGCAGGCGAGTTGTGTGGTGCTTCCATTGACTGCGATTTCGCTGGCCCCGCATCAAGAGCCACGCTTCTTGCTGCCGCTGCTCGTACCGCTGCATCTCTTTTACGGCGGATCTGTTGGATCGACGAGTCGCCGCATTCTGTGGATCGTATTCAACGCGGCGCTCGTGCTTTTCTTCGGCGTGCTCCATCAAGGCGGCGTCCTCCCACTGCTACTCACTCTCGGCAAGATAACGTCTGCGACCTCCTCCGCGCCCGCACTTGCACTCGCGGGATGTCGATTCGACGTTGCGCCGCCTCTACAGTCGCCGCTCGTGTTCTACAAAACGTACATGCCGCCGCGCTTCGCATTAGCCGACAGCGACGGCGCCATCAACTTCCACGTCGTCGATCTTGCTGGCGGAAACGCCATGCACGAGCAGCTCAAGTCGCTTTCGCGAAACCACGCAACTGTGTTGCTGGCAGCACCGGCGAGTGTCGACATCAGCGTCGCCACAGCGGCGTGGCGTGCTGGTTCTGGTCACAGCGAAGCGCCAGCCAGACACATCGGAAGCTGCTTCCCGCACTTGAGCACCGAGGACCTGGCACTGGACAAGCCCTTGGAACTGCTGATCTACACGGTAGGAGCCGCAGATGTGGCTGGGAAATAGATGACCTGACCACGATAGATCTTGCCTTGAATGCCACGCTCAAACCTGTAACAACGCTGGACTTGCTTGTACAATACCAAGCTCGACATTATCCCAGGCGATGGTCTTGACAGCAAAGTCTGCGAATACGAAATCGAGATCTATTACGCCGCTGTCATGTGAACGTACCGGCAAAATGCGACTCAAACCCACGGGCGGGCCGAGAGTGGCGGTTGGTTGCTCGATGGCCGACGCGATGTTGCCGATGTACGAGTCGCTGCAGTGGTGCGCGACGCACTTGATGCTGACCGAGCTACACCTGTCGATCGAGTCTGCAAGGTCGCAGTCGTTCTCTTCTGCGTGACTGACGTGCGCGTTGTAGTCGACGCCGACGCCTGACGAGTCGCACTGAGGGTACGCGACGCAGACGCGACTGTGGGGGCTCGACTCGACTGGTTTGATGTGGCGGCTGCTGACGTGCGCGTCTTGGAAGCGGGTTTGCCGAATGCACGCTGCTGAAGTGCCTCTTGCTGCTGCTCGCGATAGCGTTGGGCAAGACCTGGTGACGGCGCGAGGCGAACATGCTCAATGTCCGACTGCTGGCGCTGTTGATCAGCTCGTTTGATGTCGATGAACACGCGAGGCCGTCGCACCACGACCTCCTCATCGTCGGCATCGTTGACGTCCTCTTCACCGTCTTCGTCATCGTCCGATTCGAATTCCTGGCAGCCTCGTGGATCCCTCGCATGGTTATGGCCGTTTCCGCGGACTTGCTGGTTCTCCTGGCCTCGTGGATGCGTATTGGTACTAACAGTGTCGGGGATCACGAGGTTGCCGCGCAGTCGATGCTCATTGATAAAGTTCTGCAGATCGGCCTCTCGAATACACTGGCGCGCGCACAACTCCTTCAGCTCCACGTACTTCAACTGTGTCACGCGCAGCTCCTCCTCTTTCTGCCGCACTCTCTTCATCAAGAACGTGACCGTGGAAGACTCGCCTTCATTCTCCACGGTAGTCTTGCGGTTGTCAGAGATGAACGGTGGGAAATCCACCCACAGGCGATCCATCAGCTCCAGCACGTCTGCTCGCTTGTCGCAACTCTCCAACGCATCGCGGCTGTTGACTTTCCAGGTCTCCACCCGTGAATGGAACGTCGTCACGCGGTTCATCAGGTCTTCGAGCTGAGTCGCAAGTGCTGCTTCGCGCTGTCGCAGTCTCGAAACACGGTCCTCGTCCTTCGCATTAGTTGGCCGAACGTCCCGCTCAGACGCTCTCAGTTCCTGGGTCCGTGCGGCCGTGATCTGAGCCGCCTCGAGACGCGAGATCCGTTCGTCTTTTGCTCGTAGCTCCTCGGCAAGCGACTGGATTTTCGTATCTCGCTCTCGAATCATCTCTTCGCGACCAGCGCACACCTTCAACTCGCCCTCCATTGACGCCACTTTCGATTCGTAGATCTCAAGCTTGCGCTGCAAGGCCTGCACTTTGCCCTGCTCCTCTAAAAGCTGCGTCATCTTCTGCAGCACGCGCTTCTTCTCCTTCTGGAGCTCACTCTGCAGCGACCGCTGGTCCGCTTTCGACGTCTCTGGGTCATCATCCTCTCCACTTCCACGCTGCTCGTGTCTGTGAAGCTGTCGCGTCTTCTCCTGTACCACACGCTGATGCTTCTGCTCGTACTCGTCCACAGGGTCGTATTTAGTCGTCTTTCTCTCCTCAACATATTTCGTCTCGATGGCTTCTGGGCGGTACGATCGACTAGACGGAGCTACGTGACGCGTCCTGTGGTCGTGTCGTTTTTGGTTATCACGCTCACCATCCCGAGTCTCTCTTTCGCCACGACGGGCCGCTCGCGTACCGGCCTTTCCGTTCATGTGCCGATCCTCTCCGCTGCTCTCACTGCTCTCCTCCTCCTCTCGAACTGCTCTGCTCTTGCTACTCCGCTTGCTCCGCCCATTCATCTTCGCACCAAGGTGATTGTTCTCTTGTTCTTCCTCTTCCTCTTCTTCTTCTCGCAGCATCCGCACTGGCGCCATGGACGCCAGCGGCAGCTTCAGTCCTGGCGGACACTCGTCGCGCGGTCGGATCTCCCCCGTCGGCAGAAACACCAGCTCCATGGGGCGGTCGTGAAACGTGTTCTTAACTGCGACGTCCCGCACGCCCTTGGGTCTCGTCGTGGCGATGTGCTGAGGCGCTGCACTCCCAGCGTCTCCATCCAGCAGTTTCTTCGTGAGTCGCCGTCTCGACGTCGGCGACAGCGGCGCGGACTCTTGCTGCAACTCCTGCTGCAACTGGCGCCGGCGCTGGCGATACAGATAGCTCTGCGACGCGCTGATGTGGCGTGGCGACTGCAGCGGAAACTTGAGTCCGCGCAGCCGCATCATCTCCGCTTCCTCTTCTTCCTCCTCGTCCTCCTCTTCCGCCGACGCGTCACTACCGCCACCACCTCCATCGCTCTTAGACTCTTCTTCCTCCTCCTCCAAATCGCTGTGCTTCATCGCGTGCTGCTGCTGCTGACGCTGCGACTTGGAGTTGAACTGGGACTCCGACGCCAGGCGGCGGCTCTTGTTGTCGCCATTTCTCCGCAACGCCTGCGAAGTAGACGTGCTAAACACCACGTCGTCGGAGCTCGTGAACACGCGCTCATCATACAGGCGACTGAGCATCCTGGGGGGCCACGTAGCGCGCGTGCAAGTCCGTCGTCTGCGGTGCCGACGCCAATATTAGTGGGCAGGTTCTCGTCTGCCCGCCTTCCGCTTTTTTGAAAAAGAAGAGCGAATCCATCAGCATCTGATAAGAACCCAGCGGTTCCTAACTTCAGTTCATTAGCGATTGTGCGTATCATGTAAATTACAACGGATATGTTGCAGTAACACCCTGGTATGATTACATTTTAATATAGCTACCGTGTTTTGGCATATCACTGCTTAATCGTTTGATGTGTGACAGTGTGAGTGCCACCCACCGATTCTTTCCATTGCGGAGCTCACTTGCTGCTCTCCACGCGTCTCCCATGGCATCCTACGCTGCGTTTGCGTCTCCCGCGTGTGTGCCGCGTGGGTCCAGCGGCTCTTCCTTTGGCTGTGGCTCCTCCGCTTCCGCCGCGCGTGAGTGGACTGGCGGCGTCATCGCCCACGAGCTGCGCGTTGAGTACGTCGCGATGGACATCGACACCGTGGACTCGGACCGCATACTGCTATCACTTGGAGCTGCAGCTGGACACACCGCTGCCGGACGGCGCACTGGACTACGCATAGTTCCTGTGTCTCACGTGGCCCTACGGAGGGCTCTGGAAGATCGAAAGCGTGAGCGACAGCAACACGCGCGTGCAGTGTATGTCGTGGCGCATGACAGGCCTCCAGAGCACGAGCGAAGTACGCGCCCACACCAAGGACGTCGCTCTGCTGGCCAAGAAAGTGGCGCCTTCACGTGGTGATGATGATTATAGCACGCTCCCAGAGGACGTGCTGCTGGAGGAGCCCGAGCCAGAAGACCCGGACGTGCTGGCGACGCTGTTCACCCGTGGAGCGCGGTTGCTTCAGCGTCGAGGACTTCCAGCTGGGCAACATGTTCGACGTCGCGTACCACAGCAAGATCTTCGTAGGCGCGCTCAAAGAGTCGGGCCCACGCAAAGCCATCGCGTTTGAGCTCGTGCTCTAGCGGCGCAGCGCCTACTTCCCTACCAACGTCGCGCTCATCGCGAGCATCATCACGCACGTACCTGTGCGTCATCGCGCCACTGCGCGACGGCTCGCTCATGGAGACGGACGCGCGGCTGCAGAACGTCACAGCGCTCGTGCGCACGGCCGTGACCTTCAAGAACCAAGTGGCCTCGCTCATCCCACAGATCTCGTACTTTACGATCCTCGACAGCTACGTGTTCTTCTGCTTCCTCGTCACGGCGTTCGTGACCATCGAGAACGCGTTGTTCCTGCTCATGGAAGAGCATCTTCCCTTCGGCCAGTGGAACGAAGCCAAGCTGCTGGGCTACACGCTCGTGCTGTTCACAGTCGTGAACGCGTGCTAGGCACTGTACTTGAAGCGGTGGCTTGCACGTCGCCGTGTCGCGGCCAGCGTGTTGGTACAGATCCACGAATACATCCGCGTGATCACCGACACGATCCCCGCCAAGCACCGCGAGACCGTGCTGCGTCGGTTCCTCGACACCAAGCAATTGGAGCCCTGGTCCGTGCCCAAGTATCTCGTCACGAGCACGGGCGATCTCCATATCCAGGCGCCAGACGTGCTGCCGGTGACCGACGCGGCAGAGCGAGCGAGAGGACTCGACGCGTTTGAGAAGCAGAAGCTGACGGCAGTCCACGAGCGCTAGGCGTTCCAGAAGATCTTCCACGAGCTGGAGCCCGGCCCGTACAGCTCCGGCCACAGCCATATCACGATCTCTCCTGTGATCCCAGCAGCCAAGTCCACTGCGGCCGTGTATCAAGCAGGCACTCGCCATGCGCCTAGGATCGGAGCCGCGTCGATGCCGAGCCACCAGGCATCCATGGGCGGTGGTGGAGAGGGACGCCACCGCTCGCAGAGCCACCAACAAGGCGACGACGACAACGACGACGTGGTCGTCGTAAACGCCAGTGCGCTGCATCGTCTGCGAGCTGCTGCGCGCGCAACCAATACGATGCGCGGACGCGGCGTGTTCTAACGTGCTTCACCATCAAGCTATCGAATGTATTATTGCATAGGAAACTCTAGTCCTGCTTGGAAAAGTACTCGGTGACCTGGTCCATGACGAGCCACTGGATACCGTAGGACGGGCAGAGACGCGTGAGTCGCGGGATGAGACCCTTGTACAGCGCCGCGAAGCCCTCTTCTTTGGGGATCAAGCGCAGCGCGTGGAGCGTGCCCTTGTACTTGGCGGCGGCCTTGCCCGACTCCTGGGCCATGAGCCGCGTCTTGACCACGTCCAGGGGACAGTTGAGGCACGGGCCGGGGATCGCACCGAGCATACCGGTGAGACCGCTCTTCCACGCAGGCAATGCCTCGCCTTCTTCCAGCTTCCACACGTTCTTCTTGATGAAGTTGTTGGACCAGAAACTGCAGGCCTGGTTGAGCCCTTGGCGGCCGATGGTCGGCGCCACGCCCTTCCACAGCGACAGCGGGCCTTCGTTGCGCATGATGGTCATCGCCGTCTGGATCGTGCCTCGGTACTTGAGCTCCTGGCCCTTGACCACGTTCTGGCCCTGCATACGCGTCTTGATCACTTCAAACGGCGTCACAATCAGCACGGCCTCGGTCGCGCCAGCCAGCGCACCGGCCAGAAACTCATTGCCGCCACTGACCTGGCCGTTCTCATCGGACAGCGCCTTGCGGTAGATAGCGTTAAAGTAGAATCGCGTGCCGTTCTTGGTCACGACGTGGATCGTCCAGGGCGTGAAGCCCTTGTACAGACCCTTGGGGCCTTCGGCCTTGAAGAGCTGCTTGCCGGCGTCAATGAAGCCGCGGTACTGGCCGGTTTTGTCCAGCTGCAGACGCGTCTTGGTCACATCCAGCGGCGTGAGGATCAGCGCCTCAATCACGCCCGACAGCGCGCCGCCAAAGAACTTGATGGTCGGCGTGACCTTGGACGCATTGCCCTCCTTGGACTGAGGCAGTGGTGCACGCAGACCGCCTTCGCCCACCTCCACACTGGCCTTCCACCAGTGCTTGGACAAGTGGCGCACATCCGGATCCCACAGCAGGTGCTCAAAGCCCGACGACGCGTGCATCTTGGCGCGCAGCACCAGGTACAAGTACTTGAAGTCGTTCTCCTGCAGGCGGTGCGTGTCCGCCGGGTTCAGCTCCTTGATCATCGTGTGCGCCTCGGCCAGCGTGACCTGCACGCCCAGTCGCTCCAGTCCCTGCTGCAGCGCCGCGTCGTCCAGAAAACCCTTCTTGCCGCTGTCCAGGTCCTTGAAAGTCTTGGCGATAAACGCCTCGTGGATCGCGTGGAAGTCCGCGAACGAGATCGCGCCGCGGTTGTCCGGGTCCAGCTTGCTCATGAGCGCAGCGATCTCATCGGGCGAGAGCCGCACGCCGGCGCCGCGCAGTCCTTTCTGGATGTCGAGCGCGTCCACTTGGCCGTCGCCGTTGGTGTCAACGCGCGCGAACGCGTCGCGCAGCATGGCGTCCACGGTCACGCGCGAGCTGCGGCGCAGCAGCTGCGGCTTGGGCTCCGTCGCAGGCGTCGCCATCGTTGTCTATGTAGGAATAATGGAGTGGGTGGGGGAAGAGCGAGCGGATGCGGAACTGCGTGCGCCACAGATTGGGTTGCGTGTGGCGGTCCCTGTGACTGACTCAGTCGCGGATTGCGCTCGTGAGCTGCTCGTTTGTGGAGCCGTTTCACGACCCCAGGCAGCCAGTGGATGACGCAGCGACGTGGTGTGGTCCACATTCGGTATTGTGATTGGTAGATATTTGATCTGTAGCGTTGGGATTGGTGGATATTGTGGTGGTAAGGCTGGGGATTGGACGAAACCGGGCCATGCGTCAGACGAAGATACAACCAGACGGCTGGCTTGAAGTGGCTATGATTGGTCCATAGAAACGATGATGAACATCAGCAGCCAATGAAATGTGCGGGAATTCGACCCACGAAGTGAAGGTCTGTCTCTTCGCCACGTCGGTGACGTCACAGCTTTCAAACATTTCGTCTGCATAACGATGGTCGATACCACGGTACTGCTGTTTTTAACCGACATCGATGAAGAACCAACTCTCTCTAATAGGGAGTTTCAGATACCAAATTCGATCGACACCAAAATTCGAAGCAGCATGTATTGGTATGGTCGCACAAATGAAAAACGAGTGCATTTTTGGCATGTTCTCTAAAGACCACGGGGCGGCTCCAAACTCTCGTCGGAAAAGAGTCGCTTGTTGACGCGTCTATTTATCGCCAATCGCCTTGTGGAGCTCCTGCGTGGAACCCTGCAGGCTTTCACGCGTCGCTGGCACGAGCACGGTATCGGCTTTAGTGACTGAGCTGTTGGCGCTCTCTTCCTGCAGTCCCGGCGCGCTACGCGATGGGAAAGGACACATAGTGTTAATGCCCTGCGTCGCGAACGGCGAGTTCTCCCAGATCATGAACGACGAGACAGCGTCGCTGATAGCGTCGCCCAGAAAGCCCTGCGGGAATCTGTTGTCGGCGATCCGCCACGCGCGCGATTCACCACCACAATTCGCGTCCGTGTAGAACACAATGTACGAGTAGCCGCCGTCAAATGCGCCGGTCTGGATGAGGTTGTTCCAACAAGCAGACGACGCGGTCGTTGAAGCAGCCGATGTTTAAACAGCGCTCCGACGTGGAGAGGCCGACCGTGAAGGTGCTACTCTGGAAGTCGATGTCTTCGTAGAGCGTGATTTGGCCGTTCCAAGCACAGGCAGTGTTGATGGTGAGGGCGAGTGCGATGGAAGTCGTGGAAGCGAGGGTCTCGAAGGTGTTCATGTTGAGCAGCAACAGGAGAAGGCTTGGAAGAGGCGGGTTCTTTGGCTTGGAGGCAAATTGAGAAGCGAATGAACTGGTAGCGAGCGAAACTCCAATGGCGAGAAGGACTCAAAGGCTCGAGGCATGGGCGTTGGTGACCAGCCAAATGTTAGAATGGTGCGATGGTTCGTGGTGGTCCCTGCTCTCTATCGCGAGGAGATCCGAAGCTCTCCATGGCAAAAAAGCTCTCGCAGCAGCATCATGAGATTCGTGGAGACGCTACTGCAGCTGCTGATCCTCGCATTTTGGCACTTGAGAGTAGTTCTGTACTTCGAAGTACGTGCTATCGGATCTCCGAGCTGTTACCTGCACGCGCAGCATCCTACTTGGTTAATATATTCCGAGAGAGACGTGGACAGTGAACTGCCGCCGAGAGGAGTTATCTTGTTCTCTGGCTCTTCGGCTTTGTTTCTCGAAACGAAGGGAAAAGCCCAAGGTTATAAGCGGATCCAAATCTGGAAATTCGAACATACAAGTAAATTTTCGAATGAATCGTTGCATTTTGATTGGGTGGATCAGGTTTGATACGAATGCCCTCCAGTGCTGGCGAATCAAAAATGGAATGGAGATTGGAGACTGACTCGTCTGAATCGGTGGCTGCGCTCACGGCTCGCGTGCGGACCCGCGTTTACTTCTCGCCGATGGCCTTGTGCATCTGCTGCGTGGCCGTCAGCAGACTCTCCATCGTGGCTGGCGCCAACACGCCCTGAGCTTCCGTAGCGGCCGTGATCGCGTTGTTGCTGTTGGTGTTGACGCTGTTGAGTTGGTTCACAGTCAGCAGTCCGGACTCGGCCAGTGGCGCGAACGGACACACCGTGTTGGTGCCCTGCGTGGCGAACGGCGAGTTCTCCCAGATCATG
>JAADXI010000793.1:0-14861 GCA_023337615.1 Pythium brachiatum | reverse complement strand
CGTCTCGGAGGTTCACGAGCTCGTCATACTTCGCAGCCAAGAACTGCCACGTGTCGTTGATCGATTCCCACTGCGTTTCTGGAAAGGAGAGGCATTCAGCTTCTCGTCCGCAGTGTACGTTCGAGCGAAGGTGATTTCGTTCCCGAGTCGCGACTGAAATACGACCAACTCGTCCAGACTTTCCAAGAACGACCTCGTTGAGTTGATGGCTTCCACACCAGTTGACCATGATCGCCTTGCCTCCTTGCTTCTCACAGGCGTGGCGGATACGAAGCGCGAACTCTTGGCGACAGCCGAGCCTCGAGGCGGCGCTGTCAGTAGTCACTGAGGTCAACTTGGCCAACACGGCGGGGCCTGAGATTCTCTCAAGAACGTAGAGCACACTGTCGGCGTAGTCATTGGGTGTCGTGGGAAGAGCGTCTCCCACAGGAATACCCATTAGGTAGATATTGTGGATCCGACACTCGAGTTCAAACAGCAACCGCACGTCCAGGTAGCCTTCCTCCTTGTACGTTGAGCCGTCTACGAGAATGCTGAAGCCCCACACGGAGTTCAACACGTCGCGAATCACAGCCAGATTGAGAGCAGCGAGATGACGGACATCGCGGCTGATCGATTGCTCACACGGGCGGCCGAGTGTTGAAGTTCCGAGCGCCTTCTCGAAGATCTGAAACACTTGAGCAATGCTACTAAAACTAGCGACCGTCGAGGGACACTCTACTACAGTCTCAAACTGCTTGACGTCGTGGATCGTGAAGAGATACTCACCTTCTGCAAGCAGCTCGAAGTCTTCGTGGACCATCGCCTCGTCGTCATCACCAGGTACGTTGTCCGCACTAGTTGTGGCGGCGTAAAAACGATTGATGACGTCTACGATTCCCGAAGAGACTGTGGCGGTGATCAATCTCCCTGTCGAGCGCGGCACGGAACGCAAAGGTACGCTCTTCTTGCTCTCATTGCGCGAAGAAACGAGGAAGAAGCTCTTCTTTTTCTCGTAGGAGAGGTTGTCAAACTCGGCGAACTTGGCGGGGTGCTGTTTGCGATGATGCGTCACGAAGTTATCGCGCCGGAACGATATCTTGAACGTCTGGACAGTCTTCCAGTTTACCTTCCTGCCCCTAGCTCCTCTGGAAGCTTCTCTTCGGGACCAAACACCTCGCAGAACTTGTATCGCGCCTCCACGACTTCCCGGGACGCAGCGTGGCAGATCGGCCGCAACCCGAGCTCGAGTTCATACTTTGGCAGCCACTTCTCGAGGGGTTTACGCTGTAGGGGCATCGCAACGCGCAGCGTCTTGCTGTCATGAGTAGTCGGTGCAGAAGAGCTGGCGATCTTCGGTCCCTGTGGTGCCATGGCGAGCCGGGCTTGCTTCCTGGCAGGAGGAGCCATAGCAGCTGGATGGCATGCTGCTAAGAAGCGATGTGGTGGTGAACACTTGCCTTTAGTCCAATCAACGTCATGGAAATAATACGGTCGCATTTTGCGAGGTGGGCGTATTTTAGTCCGCTCTTATACAGAGACATTCGTTTGAGACCCATTCGCCTCCAACCAACAACCAAGAAAGCTTCAGCACCATCAAGCGTCATGGGCCGAGTGGCGTCGAAGCGTAAGCTCAAGCAGTGCGACCCGTTCTTCAAGGGCAAGCGTGAAGGCGGGAAGAAGGCCAAGGCGTATGACCTGCCGCCTGTGCAGTCCAAGAACTCGAAGAAGCGCCAGCGCAAGGCTCTGGACGAAGCCGCGATCGAACGCTTCGTGCTGAAAACGTCGGCGGTGAACGACGATGGCACGAGCGCCAACGGCAAGAAGACCAACAAGACCAAGCTGGACGTCGGCTCGATCCGTGAGGGCGAGACGATGAAGGAGTTCAACAAGCGTATCAACACGGAGGTGAAGCGCGTGATCTACGAAGAAACTAAGAAGACCAAGCGAAAGACGGAAAAGCGCAAGGAGTACGTTGGTTCTTGAGGTAGCTTTGTCGTGTGATAGGATCGGTGTACTGATATGACCATTATTGTCTGTGTAGATTCTTGGGCAAGAAGAAGGAGAAGGAGAAGCAGCGAAAGATGACGGACCAGGAGCGATACGAGGCCGAGTTCCAAGCCACGGGTATGGTGAACAAGGACACGTTTGACCGCGAGGAGAAAGTGCGTTTCGGCGACCGCGTGGATGCGCCTCCTGTGCTGCCCAAGCTCAAGGGCATTTTCCTCAAGCGCGCGCAGGCCGCAGAGGCCAAGAAGGCTGGTGCTGCGAAGAAGGCCCGCAAGTAAACGGGCAAGCGCGGAGCAACCATGTACAGTATCCACAGGGAGCGTATCGTAGTTCGCACGTGGGTATCAAACTAGACTATTTTTGCATGCATTTAACATTCGGGCTTTCGTCTAGTCATGGTTCTTGTCGCCGAGCAGCGTGGAGCGTTGCCGTGGGTCCTTGCGCAAGTCGAACGCGCTCAAGTGTTTGCGTCGTTCCTTCAGGAGCAGAGTAAATGCGCCGGCCAAGAGCCCCGCCATGGCGATCTGGTAAAGCAAGGAGGGATGTCAGCCTAAACATCGCTTCCATCACCGTATCACGAATGCGTACCTCAAAGGTGATCACTCGCAGCACCGGATGAGCCTTCTCGATAGGTGTACACGCCTGGAATCGCATCTCGGTCGGCTCTTCGGCATCCTTTGTCTCACTCACATCGGTCTTGAAGCAGGTCATTTCCTGTTGATGGCCTGTTTCGCGACAATAGACTTCATCCTGCTCAACAACGACACCGTCAGCACAGACTACATGTTGGTACTGACCAGTCCATTCGAGATGACAACGCACCTTCTCGCTCACGGGGCAGGCATGGCAGTCACCCACGAGCTCACAATACAAACCCGTCTTCGGGTCGTACACGCGGTGGATCGCACGCTTCGGCTCGCCGTTCGCATCCGCTTCAATCGCTGATGCCTTCGTCGGTTTTGCCTCCGCCGCGACTGGCTTCTCGGCCACCTCCAGATCCCGCAGCGCTCTTAAATGGTTGCCAGACTCTCCCTCCACTACTGTGGCATCTTGTGCAGTCGATAGACCTTCCGTAGACGCATACAGGCACAGCGCCAGAAGCAACCATGTACACGAGGTCTTCATGTTCAGCGTGTGCGTGGCGTTTTCTTCACTTCTGCGTCGAAGAGGTGAATCACTTACGGGTATAATCGTGATTACATCTACTATTAGAGTGCATATGTGTCATTTAGGTATCAAAATGAGTCTGATTTCGTAATTTTGGAGTGCAGATTCCGAACTGGCCCACATTGAAAAGCCAGCGAAGATGGCGGGCGTGGTGTTGGCGACGGCGGGCTATGACCACACGATCCGCTTCTGGGAGGCGGCGTCGGGCACATGCAACCGCACAGTCAAGTACGCGGACTCGGTATGGAGCTATTGGTGTCGCTGGCGCTGCGTTTGTATCGTGCTCACGTGTTGTTTTGGTGGCGAAAACAGCAAGTGAACTGCCTGCAGATCACGCCCGACAAGAAGTACATTGCCGCCGCTGGCAACCCGCACATTCGTCTCTTTGAGATCAACAGCAACAACCCGAACCACGTCACGAGCTACGACGGCCACACCAGCAACGTCACCTCCGTGGGCTTCCAGAAGCACGGCAAATGGATGTTTTCGTGCTCAGACGACGGCACTGTGAAGATCTGGGACCTGCGCGCGCCGGCCTGCCAGCGCAACTACGACTGTGGTGTGCCGCTGAACTCGGTCGTGCTCCACCCTAACCAAGCCGAGCTGATCGTCGCGGACCAGAACGGTGGTGTGCGCATTTTCGATCTCACCGCAAATGCCATGTCCTCCAAGCTCACGCCGGATGGAGAGAATGCTATCCGATCAGTTGATATCGTACGCGACGGCAGTGCGCTGGTCGCTGCGAACAACCAGGGCAAGGTGTTCTTCTACAAGCCGAAGCCTTCGGAGGGATACGAGCTGAGCCATACTCTGAAGGCGCACGATGCATACATCCTCAAGACCAAGGTCAGCGCGAACGGCAAGTACCTGGCGACGTGCTCGTCCGACAAGACGGCCAAGATCTGGAGCATGGAGGACAAGACCAAGTACTCGCTCGTCCATACGCTGCAGGGCCACCAGCGATGGGTCTGGGACTGTGCGTTCTCGGCTGTGTCGTCGTACTTGGTGACCTGTTCGTCGGACCAGAGTGCGCGTTTGTGGGATTTGAGTCAGGGTGAAGCCATTCGCCACTACACAGGCCACCACAAAGCGGTCATCTGCGTCGCGCTCAATGACTCTGTCATGGAGTGATACTACAGTAGTAGCCAGTAGGGAAGTCGCTGATTGTAGACCACGCAAGATGCATTTCATGGGATTTCTGGTGGGAGGAGGGGACATGCAGTATAAAATACAAGCTTATGTGAACGTCTTCTTGGTCATGATCGCGAAGAACTCTTCCGAACTGATCTCGCCATCCTGGTCCGTGTCGGCGCGCTCGATCATCTCCAGCAGCTCGGCGTCCGTCATGGTCTCGCCCAGTTCCTTGGCGACGCGCTTCAGATTGCGCAGCGAGATCTTGCCCGACTGGTCGTCGTCAAACAGGTTGAACACCTTCTGGATATCTTCTCGAGAGTCTTTGTCGGACTACATATAATCAAAAACGGGTGAGCAATCACAGGCACTGAGAGTCAATCGAAATGCGAGAAAGGCGTACCATTTTGGCCGTCATCATGTCGAGGAACTCTTCGAAGTCGATGCTGCCCGAGCCGTCCTTGTCGATATCGCCGATCATCTGGTAGATCGTCTGGTTCTTGGCCTCAAATCCAAGCGACTGCATGGCGGCCTTGAGCTCCTTTGGGTCGATCGTACCGCTGCCATCCGTATCGAACAAGTTGAAGGCCTCGCGGATCTCCTCGATCTCTTCCTCGCTCAGGCCCGGACGCTCGTACGTCTTGGCGTTGCGCTTCTGGGAGATACGGCGCGCCATGGTGTTCTAGAGCCTGGGAGCTGATGGCTATGATTCGCGCTGGAGATGGAAACGATGCAAATGCAGTGAGGAGAAGGTGACTCTTCGACGACTCCCAACCGCATTCGCGAAGGAAATGCGAAGAGCTCTTCATTCATCCGTTACGACGGAAACCGCTTCGAATCCTAAACGTGAACTTGAAGATCCTGAAGTTGGCAAAATTTAGGAAAAACCAAGCCTAAAAGTAGACGTTCAAAAACGGGAGCTCCATCTGTTCAAAAACAGTACATCAGTTTCCCCTGAGTGATGGTCGTCGTGCTTGCTCTTTTGTTTTCGTCTGGTTTCGGTAAACTACCGTCTTTCTTCTCGAACAGCCTCTCAAACATTGTGCATAATTCCACTTTGGACAGCACCATACCCTAATATTTGGGATTACTCGTCCCACTGGGTGGGGTTTGTTTGCGGAAATCAAACCTCTGAACGCAAAGAAAGAAAAGAAAGGAAAGGAAAGCGACACGACCGCCGACCATTTCTCGCCGCTCAGCACTTCGGCCATCGAGCATTCACGCGCGACTTCCATCAAGCGACGTCCGCATTCCTACGTAGACGCGTCTGTCTAGCAATCTATCTATCTATCTGTGCGTGTGTGCGTGCGGCAGTTGCGTCGGAGGAAGCGAGAGCGAGAGAGAGAGAGCGAGAGAACGCTGCGTCGTTCTGCGTGAGAAATTTACCTACGGCACTCGCGGGTCGCCACTCAAGCGGCGGGTTTTCCTTCGAATTCACGGTCGGGCGACAATATTGACCCGTGGTTCCACGGCCGTTCATTGAGGAATCGGTCAGGTGAGCGCGACTCGCCTGGTCTTCCAAACGGAGAACGACAGGGCGAACAATGAGCAGTGATCAAGGCAGCGTCGGGCACCTGAGTGCGAAGATGATGGAGGCGCAGGCGTATTTCCAGAAGGTGGTGAAGACCGAGTTGCAAGTGTTGGTGGCGAGTGGACTGGAGCGCGAAGTGGCCGTGAAAGTGCTGCTCCACCGCATCGTTGAGTCGACGGTGGAGCCGGAAGAGAGCGATGTGAAGCGCGTGATGCGCCAATTCCAGATGAACTACGACGACGCGGTGCGCGCGCTGATTGTGAAGCAGGTAAGGAACGCAGTTGTATGGATCAACACTCGTTGGGTTTTGTCTTGGAGATTGACGTCATGCTATTGTTTCTTCGTGGGAATGTAGGAAATTGGTCGCTTGAAGCGCCAGGGACTTGATGCCTTCGCGGCGATTGAGGAGTTGACACGTAAAATGCACCGCATAAGTGTGCCTGATAAACTGGAGGAGGAGGAAAAGGACAATGGCGATGCGCACGATAGTCATAACGAATCGATGGAGGATCCAGCGGCCTCAGATGAAGGTAGCGACAGCAGTGGCTCGTCGACCCAAGACGAGGAGGCTCTCGACGAGCCAGTGGCGACAGAGGAACCACCAAACACGGCCACGAGTACGAACGCAGAGCAGAAGAATGAAGTCTTGAGCACGGAAGAAGCCGAGGCGACATCCACGATGGAGGCGAAGGAGACGGAAGCTCAGCAGGAGAGTACGTATTCATCATCTCTCTCGCTGTGCCAGCGAATCGACCAAGTCTCGATCTCAGCGGCTTCACCAGAGGCGGCTTCTGCTGCACCGACGTCACCACCAGTATCTCCCGCATCGTCACTATCGACATCACGCCCATCGGAGCCCAACACTGCCTTCACATTATTCAGTGCTCACTCCCGAAAGCGACGTGTGACCAGCGCTGTTTCCAGCCCAGCCCACAACGACGAAGAAGCTCCAGCATCGCCACAAGCTCCATCGTCTTCAAGTGCCCACCGCCCACACTTTGCGATGGCTCGACCCATGTCTCCGACTTTCCGATTCACAGTGAACAAGAAGCAAAAGATCTGGACCGACGACGAAGAGAACGAACCATTTTTCGACAGCGTTGCCTTCAAGACCTCGTCCATACCACCGCCTGCATCGCCCACGGCAGTGAGCACCAACAGCGACACGCCGAATGCGTCCAACACAGCGACACCCACGAAAGTGGGCAAGCGTCGACGATCTGTTCACAGCGGTGGAAGCATTTCGTCGCCTGAGTTGGACGAGATCGACGTTGAAGATCCGATTCTCCGGGTCGTCAAACGACACAAACTGTGAACGAAGTTTTCGCGTGACGGAGCTGGCAAGCACGCGAGTTGCGTTCAGTTCCGCGAGTCCACGTGCTAGTACAAGCAGCAAGCAAGTGGCCAGAAGTCCTTGCAGCAAGGTAGGATCAGTAGGCGTAGCAGTAGTGGCAACGATGCGACCGGCATGATGATCGCCATCGTCAATCAGTTCGAGACGCGACCCCATCAGTTTCCGTAAAATGATGAGCAGCAAGTTTGGCATAAATGCGTTTTTAGTGATATATTTCGCGTAAAATTCATGCTGGTTAGCGTATTTTCCCAAAGTCGTTCCAAATACCCATTATCCGACGTCGGTCTCTTTTTGTGAAGGGAGCAAGCGTTCTTTGTCGAAGTGAAAGAAGTTCCAACGCCGCAACTCTCCATCATCACATCACTGCGTTCCAGCGCGGATCATTCTCTCTCGGCAAGCGCCGCATTAGTATTTCGGTTCCGTTGGCGATCTTGGTTAGCTTCTTGTTGGGTTGTATTTCGTTGGTGAAATCCCCAACTTCCAACAAGAGCAACCACCAAAATGGACGGCGACAACCACGACCACGCCGCGCAGCTCTGGCGCGAGCTCGTGGAGAGCTCCGTCGAATGCGAGCTGTGTAACGAGCCGTACGACGAGCGCGACCCGCATCTGCCTCGCTTGTTGTCGTGCGGCCACACGTTCTGCCAGTCGTGTCTTGAAGATTGGTCGGCCGTGGGCTCGTCCGCTGGGCTCAGCGTGCACTCGACCGACCCGCGCACGGGCCACGCGCTGGCGTCCATGGAGTGCCCCACGTGTCGCCGCACGACGACGTTCAACGCTGTTGAAGGCCCGCGCGCGCTGCCCAAGAACTTCGAGCTGCTGCGCGTGCGCCAGGAGATGGAGAGCCAGACCGCCGTGCGTCTGAACCAGCTCAAGCAGGCGTGGACCACGCAGGTGCTGGACAAGGAGCGGCTCGCGCGCGAGGCCGAGGAAAACGCCATGGTTGCGCAGCAGGAGAGCGTCCAAGCCACGCAGCGCGCGCTGTTTCTGGCCAAGCAGGTCGAGATCAACGAGCAGGAGAAGCGCCAGGCCCAGGAGATCGCCCAGGAAGCCAGACGTCGTGCGCTCCAGGCCTCGCAACAGGCTGAGGCTCTCCAGGCTGAGACGGAGCTGCTCAAACAGAAGCTCCAGCACGAGGCATTGCAGCTGCAGCGTGTGAAGAAGGACGCCAAGAGTGCGGCGCTGGAGGCTGCCGAGCTCCACTCACGAGCCGAGCAACTGGAGCAGCAGGTTGAGTTGGTCCGTGCGCAGCTCTCGCTCCACGCAGGCAAGCACGACCCGTCCAAGCTCGTGGTGCTGGTGGTGGAGCCTACGACTGTGGGCTCGTGGCTCATGCCGTACACGCGCTACGCTGTGATCAGCATCGCGCGCAGCAACGGCTCGCTGCCGCTGGATCCGTACGACGCGGCCAAGACCTGGCTCAAGATGCGCCACGTAGCGGAGCCCAGTTCGTCGGTGAAAGTGTATCGCCGCTACAGCGACTTTGTGTGGCTCCACCACGAACTGTACACGCGCTTTCCGTATGAGTTGGTGCCCAGCATCCCGGCCAAGCAGCTCTTCTTCTTCAACAAGGGCAAGGAGTTTGTGGGCGAACGCATGCGCTCGCTGCAGGCGTTTCTGCGCGAGATTCTGCGGCATCCCGTGCTCGCGACCACAGAACAAGTGCGTGCGTTTCTGCTGTCAACTACGGAGGAGCTCGAGAATCTCCGCAATGCCTCGCGGCTGAATGACACGGACGACGACTCGTTTTTGAAAGAGGTGGAGGCCAGCGAAGTCGCCGCTGTGTCCTCGTCTTCGTCCGCAGCGCCGTCGTCCTCGACCAGCAACAGCAGTGGAATGAAATCACGAAGCGGTAGTTTTGTTGGCGCAGCGTCGCCTCCGCCACAGGCCACCGCACCATCGCCTGCCCCGTCGTCGTCACGTTCCAGTTGGGCGTGGGGAGCCGTCTCAGCGCTCACGAACAGTGCCGCGAAGCTCGTGACTTCCACTGGCTCGGTGTTGTCCAGTGGCATTGCGGGCGTGTCCACGTCTGCGACCGCGACAGTCACCGACGATGTGACGGAGAAGTCGGTGTCGTCCAGTCTCACGCTGTCGGAGCACGATGATGCGGCGGACGGCCACACGCGGCAGACAATTGAGAAGCGACGCCGGTACATTGACATTGCGAAGACCCACCAGTCGGTCACGCAGAAAGGAGCCCACTTGTCGCGGGTACAGCGCCAATACGCGCACCACTTGCATCGCTTGTGTGAGCTGATGCACGACATGGACACGCTTGACCGCAATTATAACCGCCACAAGGAGGAACGTCATGTGCTGGCTGTGTCAATGATGGACCATAGCAGTACGTACACGGCACGCCAAGTCGAGGAGGATGCCCGCGCGTGTCTCGAGTCGGAGCGGCCGTTCCAGGAGAAGGCGTCCGAAGTGTTTAGCGCGCTGTCGTTCGCGACCAGCAATGACGCCGAGTGTATGGAGTACGCGCTGCTGGAGATCTCGAGGATGCAGACGCTCCACTTGGGTGCAATCGAAGACAGCTTCAAGCGGCTACACACCAAGGAAGAAGCGATTCAGCAGCACGTCGCCCAGTCCGCAACAGCTTCACGGACAAACTCGATGTCCTCGTTGACCGGGATTCCATCCTCCGAGAACGGTGGTGGCTACTACGGCTCACCGCCCACGCTGGCGTCGTCTTCGTCCTCAGTCGCATCGACGTCGACGTCACTGATTGCGGCAAAGCAGGAAGAGCTCCTCGCACGACGCCAGGATTTGGAAGACAAGGTCGCACTGGTGGATCCGTCGCGATCCAAGTTTGTGCTCGAGACGCTGCAGCAGAATGTGAAGGAGATGCACACGCTCGCTGTCGCACGCCGCAAGCTCCACGAGTCCAGTCTCCAGCAGCTTCTCGCGGCGTGCCGGGCAGTGTGAGTGGGTATGGTATTTGCATTGAGGGTACGCGTAATATGGATTTGTATCAAGGATCGTTGTTGTGTTTTTCATCTCCTGTTTGCAGTCTTTTTAGGAAAATACGCCGCGTACGACGGCGCGGCCTTGGCGTAGTACGCTTTCATCGACGGCAGATCAAACTCCACGGGCTGTGGCTGTAGTCTAGGCTCTTCTGGTGGGTCTGTAGCCTTGCTTCGATCTTCCACCGCCGTGGGTTTCTTAGATTTGCTCGCGTTCTTCTTCGCTGGTGATGGCGCCGACGCCATGGACGACACCAGCGCTTGAAACGACGCCATGTTCGTCTCACACGCAGCCACCAACGCCTTGTACTCTCCGATGGGGCATCTGGGCGACCGCGCCATGGTGAACGCGTCCAGGAGATGGCTCGCCAGTGCTTCACCCAGCGTCACGAGCTGCGTCGCTGCATCTGAGCCAGAGTTACTCTGCTCCTCTGAGGCAAAGCACTTCATCCACGCGAGTTTGGTCTCGAGCAGCAGCGTATCCAGTCGTGTCTGGAGCCCGCGCAGCTTCTCCTTGAGCTCGAGCCGCGTCTCGATCGTGAACAAATGCGCCGCGTCGTCGTCCGTGGCCGATGGAGTGAAACTCACAGCCGTGGTAACGCTGGTCTCTGTGTCAGTGGTTGCTGTTGGTGTGGCGGCCTTGGTGAGACTGGCGAGAGAGCCTTCTTTGATCATCGTGCTGCGTCGCTCTCGCATTTGTGCGAGCTTCTCTGCCATCGAACGCGGCTTGCTCTCGTCCACTGGTTGGGCCACTACCACCGCTGCATCGTCATGGAGTGACGCGTGGCGAAGTTCTTGGATCAGCGATAGTTGCGTCATAGAGGAGGAGGAGGAGGAGGCACTGACAGTGCGCATGAGATCCACGAGCTTGAGGATGGAGGTTTGGAACATCTCACAGTCTCCCAACGAGTTCTGGTCGTGTGACCAGTCTGCTGCTATCCACACACTGACAAGAGACGAGTTATTCTCCGCATCAGCGGCTTTGTGGCGTTGGACAAAGCGCGCGAGCTGCTGATAGAACCGCTCGTAGATGGCTCGTGAGGGCGGAGACGTCCTGGTAAATGGCGCCTTTCTCCACCATTCT
The DNA here is from genome assembly GCA_023337615.1 of Pythium brachiatum. Lineage (NCBI taxonomy): Eukaryota > Oomycota > Peronosporomycetes > Pythiales > Pythiaceae > Pythium > Pythium brachiatum. The sequence continues at coordinate 3,639 of JAADXI010000793.1, read as the reverse complement.
TCGAGCTCTTGGCGAGCAGCTTCCGTACCGGACTCACCAGCATCCTTGGCATTGATCTCTAGTTCATCATGTGGCTGGAGAGAGCGTATCAAGCTCATAAACAGCGGCGTCTCAGCACCATCCTTGCCATTGTCGTTGCCGTTCATTTCCATTCACCATGTGTGTCCTTTCAGGATCGCCAACGCACCATATTCCGGTTTTAACGCAGATCAGCCCCGTAACCTGGTTACACATAAGCCGGTTCTAAGAGAAACTCTACATTCGTGACCGCCCCTCGAGTCGAAAAGCGCGGGAGGACCTCCACGCGAAATGGCGAAAAAGGCCGCCACCTCAGACAAAGCGCGCGCTCCAGCGACGCCCACAGGGCGACAGGCCCGCAAAACGGCCCCACAACACATCGCTCATGCATCCAGCAACGTACCTGCCGGAGTCGCGGCGTCCGTAGCGGTCCTACAGCCGGAGAACGAGTCGTCTCTTGAGCCGGCTCCGTTGCCCGATCAAGCCAACGACAACGGTCTCAACTTGGAGCCGCTCCCGCTGGTGAGCGACCACGCTGCTGGTAACCTCGCGCGTGTAGACGTACCCGTGAGAGTAACCAGCGTAGCCTCTACGGCAGCGCCGGCGTCCACACAGGCAGCGATGCATGCTGCGCAACTCCTCGCCATGCAACAGGCCGAGTACCAGCGGTCCGTGGACCTCGTGCGGCAGCAGCTCGCGCAGCGCCACATGCAGCAGATGCAGCAGACAACGCAAGCGCATCTCCAACTCCAGCAGCAGCAGCAGCAATTGTATCAGAGCCAGGCAAGTCCCGGTGCTAGTAGTCCGGGTAGTGGCGGTGGCAATGTGATGCAGCATATCCAGCAGCGGCTCCACGAGCGGATCCACAACAAGCAGCACCAGCAGCTCTATGACCAAATGCGGCAGCAGGCAGCGGCTGCAGTATCTGCGGACACGAGTGCGATCCAGCAGCAGCAGCAACAGGTGCAAATGCAGCAGTACCACGCGATGATCCGCGAGCTGGAGATGCAGGCAGCGAGCCACGCAGCGGCAGTAGCCACTGGACAGACAGCGCCGTCGAATGGCGCAGCAATGACCCAGGAGGAGCAGGAACAGCTCCGCCAGGAGCGACTGCAGCGGCTCCACCAGATGCAATTGCAAAAGCTGCAGCAGCAACAACAGCAGCATAAGCACATGCAGGCCCAGCACGCAGCCGCGCTCCGTGTGACGTTGGCAGGCGTGCCGTCACTCACACACGAGCAGCTCCAGCTCCAGCACCAGCTCCAGCAGCACCAGAACCAGCGGGCTCACATCGACCACGATCGTCTGCGGCTTCTCCAGCAACAGCAAATGCAGCAGCCACCACCCAAGGCAGAGACGACCCAGACAACCCAAGCAACCCAAGCAACCCAATCGGCTAAGCCACCAGCGGCAAAGGCTACTCCAAAGAAGCGAGCCTCAATAGCAGAGACTACAGCTGAGAAGACGGATGCCACTACTGTTGCTGCTTCTGCGACGGACGCGCCGCCCAAGAAGAAACGCAAGACACCGGCCGAGAGCCAAATGGAGACGCTTGTGCGCGTGCTGTGTCGCTTACATTTGTCGAAAAACGAGAACGAGTTCCGCACACAGCTGGAGAAAGTGGGCTTGTGGATCGGCAAGAGCGTGGACGTGTGTTTATTGCGGTTCGCGCTGCGCGATCTCAGTGATATTCTCACTGTCAAGCAGAAACAGTTCGAGAAAAGCCCGCTGTGGCCCACGGAGCTGCTGCCCAAGTTCACGTTCACGCACGACAAGCTGCGCCACTCGATCGCTGCCCTCGAGCTAGCGAACGCCACTGCGAGCCAGGCCAAACCAGCAACTCCAGCAGCGGCACCAGCAGCGGACAGTGGATCTGTCGTGGCGGAGTCAACAGTGACAGCGACGACGAAAGCGGCATCCTCAGCGGATGCGGTCACGCTCGCGGCTCGCGAGCACGCCTACGCGGCGTTGAAAGAGCAGATGCTGATGACGATGCAGATGCCCAAGCTGCGCGCACCCAAGCCCATGGCACCTCCTCCTGTTGCTGCTCCTGGGGGCAGTGTCGCTACTACCGTCGCGTCCATTCCAGCTCCAACGCCTGAGTCGTCGGGAGAAGTGGACGCTGCAGCAGCAAAGAAAGCGAAGAAGCGCGATCTGTCTATTGACGTGAACGCCAGCAGCACGGTCTCCACTACGACCACTGATACAGGGGTTGTTTCCGCTTCAACCGTGACGCCAGCTAGCCAGCCAAAGCCCGTACCAGCACGTCCGCCCGTCGCGAGACCCGTTGCTGCTGCGACGCCTCCACCCGTGAGTAAAGTGATTTCGCCGACAGTCGCGCAGCAGCTTTTTGACTTGGATCTCGGCACACGCAGCTGCACGATGGCCGCAGACGAAGGAGAAGAACGGTTTTACTTCCCATTGAAGCCGGTGGCGAACATTATGAGACGAGCGTTGCCCGGAGGCGGCGAGCCAAGTGTGAGACGACGACGGAGAGGACGGCCGATTATCAAGGAAGGAGAGGATGCTGGTGTGGAAGAAGCGGATGTGAAGGGATCGCACCAGGACGAAGACGACGAGGAAGAGGAAGCGGACGATGGAGAGGAAGCCAAAGCTGAGAACGAGGATGGTGACGAGGATGACGACGCGAAGGGCGACGCGGAGAACCAGTCAAAGAACGCTCCATCAACTGCGGATGCGACCACCATTAGCCAGCCGTCGGTGAAGATCGACGACGATGCAGCCGCGTTCATGCAGGAGTGTGTGACCGAGTTCTTGCTGTTCTTCACGAGCGAAGCCAGGGACCAGTCGATGCTGGAGAAGAAGAAAGGCTCGATCACGGGCTCGAACCTGGTGCAGGCGATGGAGAACTTGGGCTTTTCGCCGTACGCCAAAGTGCTCACCGACTTCAATGAGAAAGTGCGCAAGGTCCAAGACGAACACACGCAGCAAAAGCTTGAGCGCAAGAAGCAGAACAAGCAACGCAAGCTGGAGCAGGAGCTGCTGGCCAAGCGCGAACAGGAAGAGGCTGCGAAGAAAGCACTGGGAGCTGAGGCTGCTGCACCAGTCGCGGGTGGGGCTGTGGACGAGGACGTGAAGATGCAGGAGCCTTCAGCAACGAGTGGGCAGGCGACTCCGGTTGCAATTGCAGCTGTGACGTCCTCGACGACTTGAGGGGGTGATAGTTCGTATAGTGTAGGCTTATGGGGGTTGGAAACGCTGGACAATACACGAGGATCCACTTGATACGATGTGAACACGAAGAGCTCCCATTTCGCTGGCAAGTGTATGGTCCCCGCACCCACCTGCTCTCAGCTGCACTTCGGGAACTTGCAAGTACCGTGCTGTAGATGTCATGAGGCGTGTCACTCAATTGTGTCACTATTCTCTAAAAGCATAGTTTGCGGGAACTTTTGTACTGAACAGGGGCCGCCTACTTTCGGGAGCGAGCGGGGTGAGGAGCGCAGACAAACCCGCGCGGCCCTGCTTCGCGGGCACCCGCCCGCTTCGCGGGCACCCGCCCGCTTCGCGGGCACCCCGCGCGGTATTTGCGGAGGCGGGCCCAGCGACGAACAACCCGGCTCGCGGACACCCCGCCTCAAGTCGCTTGAAGTTTCTTTT
>JAADXI010000792.1:0-14861 GCA_023337615.1 Pythium brachiatum | reverse complement strand
TGGCGTCTTTCCGCACGAAACGACGCGGGATGGCTACATTTATACTTTCCTTTCAAACCTCCTTCTCGTATTTTACGATTTAATTCCTTTCCACGTCTGCACGTTTTCTGTACAGTCTCTCGGGTGCTTGAGCTGCTACCCTGCATGTGGGGTACTCAAAGCAACTCAGTGGTGCTTCGTTTTGATTGGTCAAAATCAAAACAGCCGGAAAGTCGACGAAGAAAATTCCGGCTTGCTGCTTCTCGTGAGGGTGAGCATTGGCTACCCCTAATGCAGAATTACTGCCATAGTTATTGTACTGGGTTTTTTCGGTACAAAGAGGCATTTCATGCTTGGCATCCTTCAAAATTTGACAAACCTCAGACCATTTTGCGACGGTTGACGGAGAGAAGGGGCGAACAGGACCTTTGAAGGCCTCTAGTGACTAACAAGGGTAGCTCACATGCGTGTCTGGCCTACCTTCGAAGTATGGAAACGAAATCTACGGTCTGTGGGATCAGTTTTTCCTAACGTTATATGCAGCAATATATTGCAATTACAGCAGCGACTACTATTGCGGCTTCCACTATTGGCTCTGTTCAAAATGCAATGCCGCGTCATATTGTATTGACCGACCCCTGCGACGTGGCAACCTGTGGGCTGACGACTCCGACGGAGATACACCACTGCTTGCACACCTCCCACGCCGGAGAATCCACACTTTTGATCCGCACAATGCGGACAGCTTCGCGCCTTTCCTCGTCGTTTTCGGCACCAGCAGCCACCAATTTCTTGATCAACCATCGTGGTGGGTTGATAGCAGGCCTGTCCGCCAAGGGAGGATTCGAGGGCTGGACAGCCACCGTCTCCGTTGGAGAGTAGGAAGTCTTCTTCGGTATCACACTCGTCCTGTTCTTCTCAGTGATCTTGCAGGTCTGCGTCGTCTTCTTTGGCGCCTTCGTCTTCGCCTTCGCCTTCGCATTCGCTTTCGCTTTCGCTTTCGCCTTGCTCTTTGGCGCCATCTCGAGACAATGGACGCGTGGTGAAGGGCTTCTTGATCCCGCCCGCGTGCTGTTTTCTCAGTGTGTTCAGGCTTGGCGAGTTTCATTAGGAGGAGGTTGGTCTAACCACTTAATCACATTCAAGCTCGTCTCACTCAGACAACTTGGTTTCAGACTCGGCCTTGGTGTGTGCACTTTGCGGAACTTCTACCGCACTTAACGGATAAGTACGCATTTTGTTGAAGTTGGCCCCAAACTGGCTTCCCGCACGTTGACAGTGAGCGCAGAAGGCGAAGGGATCAGCAGTCGATCAACGTGATCCGCCACATTCCCCGTGTCGTTCTCACGATTTTTGGGTTGAGTGGTGCCGTACTGAACAGTACAGGATTCGGGTGTCCGTGTGGCAAAATATCTGCTATGTGGTTGATGTGGGTGACGGAAGTGCTCGATGTAAATTTGCTGAGGCGCAGTCCAGTCGCTGGTGCGCTGCATCTACTCGATTTCTGCTTCCACAGTCTAGATCTAATGGTCTGCATTGCTTAGCTGCGATCCGGATTCAGCACTACTTGCTGTCACCACTCTCGTTCATCACTCGCTTCAGCGCTTCCACGCACAAGACGCGCTCGCTCCAGGTCGTCCAAGTTGTACGTGTCCTCATCGTCCACCACACCACCGAGCAATCGATCACAGATGGCCAGAGGGCCGACGTACGCACGCTCAGGCCACGGATCGACATGTTCGCCAGTCAGCCGTCCCAAGATTGCGAGATCTGAGTGGGCGGACGGAAACCAATGGATCATGTGGTAGACGAGATACTCCTCGCCTTCGATCATCGTCATCTTGAGCAGACCGTGGGCTTTGAGAGTCTCCTTGGCGTAACACAACCGTGAGTTGTGGAACACGTAGCCTGTGATCGTCGCGAGCTTGTAGCGGTACCCCATGATCGAATCCACACAACACGGCGTCACAAGCATGTGCAGCGAGCCGAACCGGTACCGAACAAACGTCAGTGTCACGAGGATTCGCACGGACAGAATGAACGCGGTCTGGCCGAGGACGAGGATGCCATGGCTAATCAGGCCCCACAGAAAGAACGAAATTGCTTGGCCCACCGTCACGGAGTCGCGTAGATCCGACCGATTCAGCGCCGTCAGGTAGTACGACATCCCGGCAGAGAAGAGCGCCTCGCCCCAGATCGTGGTCTCGGTGTTGAACAGCACTCGCTTGATCAGCAGCTGTGTGGACGGTTTGAGAAGCTTGCTGTACTCGACCAGCTCAAACAGCATCGAGAGCAGGCCGGCGATGTTGTACCCCAGTGAGATGTACTGCACCTTGGCGCCGTAGCCTTCGTGCGCAATGAGCAGAAACAAGTCGGTCATCAACCCTTCGACCAGCAGATACACGAGACCGAGTCGATGCCAATTGGTCGCATTGTGAGGCGCGATTCGAGCTGCTTGCTGGAGATAGATGATTGCACTGCTGGGTGAGATTGGCTCGCCGAGCTTGTCCAGTCGGCGGCCGTATCGGTAACACGACATGTAGCTTCGCGTCAGCACGATCGTTCGATACGCGAGCCACACACTACCGACTAGCCCGAAGACATACGACGAACGGTAGCCAGGAGCACCTTCGAAATTGGCCAGCGTGTTGAAATTGATGTCGCTGGAGCCGATAGCGGAAGTGAGCACGTAGGCAGTGCCGTCCTTGCCACAGTACGAGCCAGCACCTTCGGTGTAGAACGAATAGTACCCGATACTGCCGTGGTACAGATAATACGTGACGGCGTAGCTGTCGTTGACACAGTTTCTTGGGGCGGGCGGCCGAGGCGCCACCCTGCGGTTCGCGACGATATACGTGCCGTGCATATTGTACTGCGGGATGATGAAGTGGCAGAGCACCGAGCCATTAACAACGGTCATGCTTTCGTAGTAGTGCGTCGGGTGGACGTTGTACCACGATCCTGCAATGTACAGACCTTGGACGGGGCAGTGCGAGACGACCTCTGGTACAGTCTTGATCAGCGGCGCGAGTGCCGACGGGATCAGGTGCTCGGTGATCTTGTGGCGGACGACAAGCGCGGAGAAGCTTCGGACCTGCAGGAGCCACGGCACCAGGGCCCCGACGAGCCACATGAGCAACAGTTGGCGTTGGGCGATTCCTGTTCGTGCTCGTGGAGCCACAGCATCAGTGGCGACATCTTTTCTGCCCTTGTCTTCAGTCGCGTATACCTTCCCTGCAGTACCCATCGCTCTACCCAATAGAAATTCTGTTTGTGTCGAAGGAAACCATGGCGATGGTCGACAGGCAACCACTCGCCCCCTTCAGTATACCCACAGGCCAGGCTTCGTTGTTGTTTCGTGGAAGGCTCGTGAGGTGGGAAGTGGCAGAAACCACCAGCTCCAACTCTCTAAATAGCATCAGGCGCGTCTAGTATCACACTACGTAGTATCCTATATATTGCGTCTGGCATTCAAAAATTTATCTTCTCTCTCTGAAACTGCTCCGCTGCATCGTCAGATGAGGAGTGGAACTGACGAATTTGTTCGAGATATCATACTGTGCATGCGTGGGCCACGAGTGGTTTCTCTGTAAATAGTACATGTACAGTAGGGCCAGATGTCCGACCGACTCGACTCGAGCAGTAAGTAAATATATGTACAGGACCTCACTTCACCATCATCATCATCTACCAAAGCGGACTTGTGCAGCCATGGCTGGGTCGGTTCGGACCACCACCACAGTCGGCACAAGGGTGTATCTGACGGTTCTTTGTGCCTGATCGATTGTTCGCACGATCAGTTGGGCGGATGGTGCGTTCAACTCGATCCATTCTTTCGGTAACAATACGGGCGTATAATGCTGCTAGCCGATATCTTGCAGCCGAGGCGCTCCCTGCGAGGAGGTGAGGACGATATTAATACATCCACCGTTGGGACAGGCTACTGTAATCGCTCGGAGAATTCGCAACGGGGCTCTCAATCCCTTGCCCCGCTCGGTTTAAAGGATCAAGGAGAGCAGCGGAGAATCAAGCCGCAACGCGGTTATCTATCGCTCCGTTCTATTTGACCCGATTGTGCAGCAGTGCGCGTGTCACACATCGCTTTGATTTGCCAGTCTCTATCCACGTAAGCACTTTGATTGGCCGAAAAGATGCCTGCGATGCGCACTTTGTAGAACATGAACCGCATTTAACCGATAAGTACGCATTTCGTTGAAGTCCAACTTGCCCGCCCAATTCTCCCCCAAAAGGGAAACCCGCGAGGAAGAACAAGCGTGAATATGGGACGACGCAGCGTCTCGAGCGCGCGCACGACGCCTACGACAGCCCAGAAGACGAAGGGACTGACGCATCTGCAGTCTCTCAATGTGATCCGCAACATGTGCGTCGCGGTGGTGCCGCGGAAACGAGAGGCTTGGCGTTGTTCTCACGATTATTGGGTTCAATGTTGCCGTACAGGATTCGTGTTTCCGTGTCGGAGATTTGCTACTTGCGGAGTATGGAGCGCTGCGTTTAGCTATGATTAATGCGGGTGGAGAATGACAAATGCACTTGGTGTGGAGTCAGATTTGTTTCCCGAGGAGCTGTTCAAGGAGCGGGTACGTGGATGGTTACCGTTTGAGAGGTGGCGTTTACTGCGAGGAACTCACGGGGGATGCGATTATCATAGGTGTACGCCGACATGAACGTCAAGTGCCTGGCCCCAGCGAAGGAAACATCCTCGCAGGAGACGGATGACGCGTTCTTGATCACGCGGTGGCTCGAAGACGGCGGTAAGCTCCTAATTTGGTTGATAATCCGTGGCTGGTCGATGATACGATGACGATTGTCGCTCTATTAGTCTTCGAGGCGCTGGAGAAGAAGTATCTCGAGTCGCTAGTGCTGTGCATCTACTCGATTTCTGCGAAGAACCAACCGGAGCATCTTCTCGAGAGGTGAGTTACATCCATAAAGTCTTTGTTGAAATCCAGGACTGATCGTGGAATTGGAATGTTAGCTACACCTACACGATCAAGCACGCTGCCAATGGATCACCCGAGCTAGCAACGTCCTTTACTGGAGCCAAGGCACTCAACTGCAGTGCTGAAAACGTCAAGGCCCAAGCAGTTCAGCTCATTCGCTCGCTCGTCAGCATCACCAACAACCTCGATCCACTCCCGCGCAACCGGTTGATCACCATGAAGGTCTTCTTCAATGGTATGTTACAGTCAATTCCAATTCCACTGGATGTAGCTCATAGAAGATGTGTCAGATACGTGTCCTGCAGACTGGCAGCCAAAACACTTCAAGACAGCGACGGCGGAATACTCGAACCAAGTTAAGGCTCCATCGCTGAAGCTCGATGTGGTGCGTTCATTCAACCTCTGTCTAGAGTCTGCTTCTCTGATGGCTCATGCTCGTAATGTGAGCAGGGTCGTGTCATCACACCTCATCATTTGGTTACAATGGAGCTAGAGATGGCGGAGGAGTGCATGGAATCGCTGTCCCAAGTCGGCTCGCATTGCGCAGTTTCCCAGAGCTACGAACAGCCTGATGATGAGTCGGATGTGACCACCCCGGAGGCAGGAAGAGTGCTGTCGCCACGAGCTATCACTCCTACAAGAGCCGCATCCAAGAAAGCGAGCGACGCTTGTCCGGTCCAGGTAACGCCGCCTCGAGAAGTGACGAGAGGCGAGTTGCTGGCGTTTCTTGTCAGCTCCAGCACGGTCGAGACACGCAGGTACGTTTCAACTAGGCCCCTTCACGAGAGACATACTTACGGAGTTGACTTGTAGTGTTATGGAGCGCTTCCCCACGGAGAGCTCGGCAAAAATCAAGCGCTGGCTCGTTGAGGTTTGTCCGCGCTATTGCTGGTCGCACTCGAGCTGAAATAATCTGAAACTTTTTAGTTCCAGGATGCAGGCGTGCTGTGCCAGCAGCAAGGATCGCAGCAGTACAGCGTTGTGGTCTACGATAGCGATCTTGTGTACCGTGGGTGAGCTGGCTGCATGACGTCCTCGGAAATCATTCTAAAGGATTGTCTTTGCAGGTGCGATCTACGAGACCCACGGCAAGTTGAAGAGGCAGATCACAACAGAAGCGCTCGCACAGGCATTGGGGACAAACGCTGTGGTAGCAGAGGCGCTGCTTGCTCGCATGGAGCAGGAAAAGCTTGTTGCGCGTGCAGGGTCTAGCTTCGACGTCGTGTTCTCAGGTTCGTTTCTGCCGTGGTGCCCTGCAGCATGTTGTCGTAGCATACTCACATCTAGTCAAAAAAATGTTCTGAACTTCAGAGGCTAACAGACCGCTGGTGCGGAAAGCGCTACAAGCCGGTAAGCCAGCAAAAGCCCTTGCAATATATCCCGCGGTTGGAGCTCACGCATCCGTACTAATCCATGTAGCCAAGGCGCTCTCGGCCGCTGCTGTGGAGCCACCAGCAATTACGGACAGTAGCGGTAGCGTGTACGACTTCGAGCCTGGCGACTACATCACGCCCACACCAACGCCGATGGATCGGCCAAAGCGCAAGTCATCTTCGTCGTCCGTCTCGTCGGTGGCATCCACAACGCGTTCGCAGCGCTCCGTTGTGTCCATGGGCAGTTGTGCGGACGTCCCGATACTGCAAGTTCGCAAGGCTTTGAAGAAGCGCAAATTGGCGCTGGTGAAGCCTATCAGTTAGGAACGTAAAATCTGTTATGGCCACGGCACCGGTTTCTTCATTTTGGTGACGCCACGTAGAGAGAGCGCAAGAACGAGTGTGGGAGATTGGAAAATCTCGCACGCAGCTGAGCATTGAGGGGGAAAATCCAGGCGACTGCGACTCATTCTTCCACGCATCGTTCTTTTTTTTCTCGAGACAAAAGCAAGGAGGAGCAGCTCCGCAGCGCCGCGATCCAGTGAGAAACCCAGTGGAGCACGAGAGCGAGTCGAGCGAGTCCGCGATGGTCAAATTCTGGTTGTACTCGAGCGCGAGTCTGGTCGCGTGCGCCGGCCTGCTCTGGTACACCTACATGACGCGCATGCAGTTCTACCCGGCCGTCATCTACCTCGTCACATCCAAGGTCAGCGTGCTTATCCTGGGCAATGCCGGGCTTGTCATCACCGTGCTCTTGGGGCGACTGGTCAAGTCGGTCTTCCTCGGCACGCTACGCGACGCGGAAGTCGAGGTACGTTCATGCTACTAGCGATGTGTTTGCTGGCGAGACGCTCACGCGATTGGGTCTTTTCCTGTTGTAGATTCTGCATGAAAACGTGCGCTATGCGATTACGGAGACGTGTCTCGCGCTGACGATTTTCCGAGACGAGATCAATTTCCAGGTCGTCGTGCTGTTCACGTCGCTCATATTTCTCAAGGTCTTCCACTGGCTGTCGCAGTCGCGCATCGAATTTGTACGTTCACGCTTCTTGACCAAATGCTCCTTGTTAATTGTGCGCACACCTCACACGATAATTATTGTGGTTATCTTCTCTGTGGAGCAGATCGAGCAAACGGATGTGGTGACGCGCCTCACGCACATGCGGCTGATGGCACTGATGACGCTGCTGGCTGCTGTGGACATGACGTTTGTCGTGATCTGCGGCATGAAAGTCATGGAAATGGGGCCGTCGGTGTTCATCCTGTTCGGCTTTGAGTTCCTGATCCTGTTCATCACGCTCGCGGCGATCGCATTGCGCTACGTGCTGTTCGTGATCGACGCCCGCATGGACGGCAACTGGACCAACAAGTTCACCTACCTCTTCTACCTCGAGCTCGTGTCCGAGATCTGCAAGCTCATTATTTACTTGGTATGAGCCGTGTCATGGGAATTGGTTGTTGCTCAGCCGCAGCATGCTGATGGACGATGTGGACTGTGTTCGTAGGTGTTCTTCATGCTCATTTTCACGTACTACGGCATGCCGCTGCACATTGTGCGCGATCTGTGGATGTCGATCAAGAACCTCCAGCGTCGCATTGCGTCGTACTTCCGCTACCGCAAGATCACGGCCAATTTGAACGAACGCTTCCCGAACCCGACTGAGGAAGAGCTGCAAGGCACCGACCGCACGTGTATCATTTGCCGAGAAGAGATGGCGTCCGCATCGTGCAAGAAATTGCCGTGCTCGCATATCTTCCACATCGACTGCTTGAAGATGTGGGTGCAGCGTCAACAGGTATAGTGAAGGAAAGAGTGGAGCTGGGTTTGTGGTGCCATGACGGAGAACTCACCTACTTTATTTGTACAGACATGTCCGACGTGCCGATCCACTATCCCAACTGGAGTTCGTCCGCCTGTTGTTCCTGCTGCCCCAGCGCCTGTGAATGCGAACCCTGCGCAGCCAGCAGCTCCTGTCGCGCCACAAGCTCCAGTGGTCCCAGCAGCTCCAGTTCACGCCCATGCTCCTGCTGCTGGAGTCCCGATTCCAGCTACAGGACCAGGAACAGCTCCTGCGGCTCCAGGTGCTGCAGCTCCACCTCCCCACGGCCACGGCCACCTGCCGCACTACCCTCCTGGATACCCGCAACCATTTTTGTCCCCACTCATGTTTGGACCAGCGATGAATGCTGCGTACGGCTACGGCTTCCCTCCGGGCTACGGAGCCATGCCACCGTTTGGATTCCACCCGCCTGCTCATGGGGCGCCTGGCGTGGATCCTGCTTCCATCCAGCGCCAGATTGAGATTCTTCACGCGCAACTGGCGGCTCTGCAAGCCGCGACCCAGGCGTACGGTCTCCACGCGCCAGTGCCTGGTTCAGCAGTTCCAGCTCCAGCAGCTCCAGCGCCGTCGCCAGTAGCTCTGCAGCCTGTGGCTTCGACTGCAGCACCGGTAGCGTCACCACCAGCTCCAATCGTGCCAAGCGCAAGTCCAGCGCCAGCTCCCGCAGCGTCTGGAAGTGAAGATCTCGAAGAGAAAGCTCCGGTTCCAGTCTCAGCAACGGAGGAGGAGGTTGTTCAGCAGGAACCAGTAGAGACTGCGATCCCACGCGTACTCACAGAGGCCGAGCAGCGACGAGAGGAACTCCGCCGCCGCTACGCCCGCATCTACGGCAGCTCCTCGGACGACACCACCGAGGAATCAAATGACAACTAAGCTTCATACAACGACCGATGAACACACAATGAGCAAGGTGACTGGAATGGATGGTGTTGTATTAAATGGTTGATGGTTGATGGATCCCTCAGTAAGACTAATCAATGGTCCACACGGAATTTAGTTTCGATAGTAAATTCGGATAGAGCTAATTTGACATCATTGGGATTCCAGGAAATAATGAAAATGGAGAATGGAGAAAGCGCTCAGTATGAGTAGGAGTACAAATACGATAGTCATCACATCAGACGATCAACAAAGTTGTTCTTCACCGCGCTCTTCACACACACACACACACACACACAGTCACACTTATACAAACAGACAGACAGATTCGGGTATGTCGACATGCTGATTCTCTCGTTGCGAGGGCCGCGATGACCGCGGTCTAACAACGACAGTGCCCAGCGCGTCTGGCCCGTCCGGGGGCTATATAGTCGGGCTGATAGACCCAACACCGTCCGGATAGACCTGCTCTTGCCGCCATGATCAATGATCGGAAGACTCAATGCAGCACCACAACAGGCCGCTCGAGTGGCAAATGGGGCTAGCACACACGTGCCAATAACGGGACTCTCTCTCTCTCTCTCTCTCTCGATCAATGCTGTAGTCACTGGATTCGACGTCGCCTGCTTGGAGCTCGTTCACAACTGACAGACGCAATGGGAGGAGGAAGAAACCACCGAGGAGCTCGCATCCCCAAGAGCAACACAGCCGAATGACTGGAGGCTGCATCGGCTCACTCTGACTGGTTTAAAATCTATTTGTCCTGATTTCATTGGCTCTTTTTCAACCAATCATCGATGATAATAGTACCGTAGCTGACTCAATCGTCAGTATGGACTGTACTGTTCAGTAGTAAATACCCGTGTAGCCATGTTCAAAAGTGTCCGTGTTGTCTTCTTATTTGCGTTTCTTCTTGGTCTTTTGCTGGGTCAGCACTTTGTCTCGGTAGAAGCGGATGAACGCCGCCGTGCCTTCAAATTCGTGCATGAGCTCTTCGTAGCAAGAGCCAAAGCTCTCAAAGTCGTCGATCTCACAGTCCGAGATCTCGTGGAGGAGCTGCGCCACACGCACTTGAACGCGTCGCGCGCACACAAACTCAGACGCGCGGGCGGCAAAGTCCAGGAACTCGACCAGCGCACCGCGATTGCGGCCCTCCATAGCGCTGCTGAGGTTGGGAAGGATGTGGGTGGCCACCAGCTCGATATAGCCTTCCAGCATCTCGATCACCGCGTTCTTGTTCTGCATATACAGCTCCTGTGCCTGCTTGGTGTCCACGGGTGGCAGTTTATCGAATTCGTCTTCGCTGGGAAAGATCCGCTCGGGTCCGCGCACGTGGCTGGCACCTGTAGTGTTACCGTAGACGTCAAAACCCGGTCCTGGATGGTCAATCGGACAGGTCGTGGTGGTGTCCATGGTTCGTCCGAGCAGCTCATCGTCGCCATCTCTCTCGGCGCCTTCTTGCAGTTTGTTGAGGTGTTCAATCGCGCGATTCGCTCGCTTTTCGCGGATGTACGTCTCCCGTCGCACGGATTCTTCGCGCTTGATCTCAGCGTGCAGCTTCTGGAAGTGGCCGCCGATGCCGTGCTCTTCAAGCTGGGTGTTCAGAGAGGTTGGGTCCACGTCCAGCGCGTGCTGCTGCGCTAACTGGTCCACGTGCTTGAAGCGATCACGGAACTGCGTCGCCACGGACGACAACCCCACGCGAGCCTGGGCCTCAGCCAGCACTGCAGCCTTTGCTGCGTTCTCTTTGAACTTGATCACATCCTGGATCTGTCTGTCTTGTGTTGCAAAGAGCTCGAACAGTCGATGGTTGGGGCCTTTTGAATCCGATGCAGTCGGCGATGATGGCGTCGCTGGGTCTCGATTCGCATTCGTCTTCTTGCGCTGGCTCGTTGATGAGGTCTTTTCATTCGTAGCCAGTGGCATGGGAATTCCATCATGGGATGTTGCGAACACTGGTGGCGTAGTGGGGATGACGGCATGTCCGTTGCGTTGAGCCTGGGCGCTGACCTTGGCAGCAGCGAGCGCCGCACTTGCCTGCTCAATCTCCGCGTGGAGTGTGTTCATCACGTGGTGAATTTGGCAACACAAATTGTAGCCGATGCTGGATGACCGACAGAGCGAGCAGACTCCTTCTCCAATGCCTGTGTCACCCTCTCCTCCTCTTGTCGTGGCGCCTCCTCCACGGTGTGAACTTGCACTTGGTGAGCGAGCAGGCGACGACAGTGCGGCAGAGGCCGGTCGGCTTCCCGTTTGTCGCTCGGTGACTTCGAGTACTGAGCCAAACTCGAGCTGCGACGCAGTGTCCTCACTCAGCAACGTATCCGCCTTCGTGCTCAGATGCTGCGGTAAGAAGGACAGCCGTCGTTCTTGCTGGGCCATGTACTGGGAGTCGCAATCGCGCGTCGTCGTGATTAACTGAGACCGTAGCTGCGTCACAAACGCCGAGCCGCCTTGTAAACTCTTGTTGTATTGCTTGGTCTGACCAGCTCGCATCTTGCGTGATTGCTTGAGCTGTGTCTTCGCTCGTAGCAGCAGACGCTCCATTTGCTGCTGTGCTAGTGAAAGCCCCGCACTGCCGCTGCTGGAATCAAGCAGACGAATACGCCACGCAGCACGCCGTTCGACGACGTACTCGCCTAATTTGGCCTCTTTCAACGCACTCGCCGGTGGCAATTGGCGCAGCACCGCAATGCCAGCGTCTGAGTCGGCGCCGAGATAGAACCAGTCCTGCTCCAAGTAGATCTCGTCGTTGTTGTACACAAAGTTCTGGATTTTGCCACTCAAACACCGGTTAGAAGGTGTAGCTCCCTGTGCAAACGACAGAAAAGCGACGTACGTCGTTTGACTTGCGTTTCCGCTGCAGTGCGGAACGGACAATCCATTTGCCCAACATCTTGGACGATTTATTGCGGACCCGCGACTGGATCTCATCCACCTGAGCGTCCACGTCATCTCGATTCTACAATCCAAAGCACACACTCAGCGTCTGCACTATTGACCTCTCCAACGCACCACTCACCTTCGGTAGATACGCTCGAACAGGCACAGGATGGCCCACCACTAGTGGAGCCTGCGCGTCGTTGCGGATACTCTCGTCGTCGGCAAGAGCGAGTGCCTTGAGCTGAGGCGCCTCGCGAACCTTTGCGCCTAAGACTCCGCCTTGTTCCCACGAAGTCTCTCCGGGGCCAACACTTAGCTGTAGCCACACAGAGTCTCCGTAGCGGATCGAGCTCGCACTGCGCACATCGGTGAGATCGATCAGCGTGAACACAGCGCGTTGTTTGCCGCTCGGATTGTTTGCGCTTTTCAGGTGCATTTTCTCCAGCGCCTGGATGCCCACGGCTCCGTCTGGAGAGTTCACCATCATTAAATCGCCGTTGAACAGCTCCAGCGCGACGCTGCAGCCGTAGTAGAGCTTCCCGCGCTGCGAATTGAAGTCGTTTCGAAGGCGTTCGGCTTCCGATAGTGGAACTGCAGCCAATGCTGCTGCTGTCGCTGAAGCTGACGCAGCTCCTGCAGTCACAGGTTGTGTGATGCCCGATGTCGGAGGAGCTTGCGGACCCGGGGCTACCGACATCGGGCCTGGAACTGGGAGAGGAGAGCTGATAGATGCCAAAGCAGCTGAGGGTGCTAAGTACGGAGCTGATGCTGACGTGCCCAGTGCCTGGATACGCTTAATGATATCGTTGCCGTTGAATGCACCTGGTTTTCGAGCACCTCCAGCTCGTCCTGGGGAGCTGGCTATAGCTCCTGCAGTCGGAGGCACGATTTCCGGTAAGCTTTTGTTGTTTCGGAGACTCTGAATGGACGCGCGGTGCTCCACATTCCCCACTATTGATACGCGGACACTACCACCGGTGGCCATAGGCTCAAGCCTTCCGTTCGGACCACTCGCAGGCGGATACAGCGCGTCCCCACTGAGCGAATCCAAGTCGTCGTCGTCGTCGTTCTCTTCATTGAAAGCAGAGCTCACGGACGGCTTCCGGTACTTGGAGGCTGGCGTCGTCCGCTCCTGAACGGCCTCACTACTCAGCATGGAGACAAGTCAGCACCGCAGCACAGGCAGGAGACAAAAGGATGGGAACGTACACATATTGCCAGACGTTGGAGGTGCGGCCGAAGGCGCGAGGCCGCTTGGCGGTGCCCTGTTTGCTCATCGCCAAGACGGCATTGGGCATTCCAGGCAGCGGCATGGCCACGACGAGAAAGTACCATGATGACACGGATGCCAACCCGGTCCGATTGCCGGACTCAGACTCGCCGACGATGTGCTCGATATAAAAAGATTGCCCCGGCATTGGGAGGGAAGAACTCCCGTTCCCTATACGGTACCGGTATGAGGATATCCTGTCGTACAGGGTGGGCGACACGTTCGGTGCGAACGCTGATGTTGAAGCGTCGACTATCATCCGAAAATCTAGCCGTCGATGGCTCGCTTGAGCTCGTCCGCTTCGACTCTTTCGTGGCTTTCTTCGAGACAGCGACTGCGGGTGGCCAGAGCACTGGGAATGCTTTGATGGAGTGGGACGGACCCCTCCAGTGTTGTAGACGGCCAGTATGTGGTATCGTACTCTTCTGTACTCTTCAAGCAGCTCAACGAGAGACTCTACGAAGGATTATTGGATCGAGCCCCGTTCTTCGTGCTGCGGTTGGGCTAACGAACGAGGCACGATCTTGGTGTGGCGTAAGCGATCGAGTCGTTTGATCTGCCGCTTGCGTTCGTGTTGATACCGCAAGCGTAGAGATGCGTGGGCAGCGGGGACAGCGAGATTCGGTCGTCCGTACAGCAGCTCGTCTTCTTCGTCCTCTTCTTCGAGATGCTGATCAGCAAAGTCACAATGCAGTGGGCCACGGCTGGCAAAGACAGGTGATAACGGTGGGCTTCGATAGCTCGCTTGGAGAGACCGAGCGCTTTGGTGCTTCAAATGTAATGGAGCCTGGACTTTCACTGCATCTTGTTCGATCTGTTCGTTCTCGTAGGCGCCTCCAGTCTCCTGTTCCTCCTCCTTTGTGTCTTCCCGTCGTGTTCCCTTCTTGAGCTTGCGGTGCATCGCCACCACGTGCTTCTCCAGCAGCTTGAGCCGTGGTTTGACGCGAGTCTCCAAATTTTCCTCCAGTCGCTCGCGCTTGTGAGCTTCCCCAGAGACCTTCTTGAACAGACTCTGGGTCTGCCGCTGCTGTGTCTCTGCTGTACGCACAACGATCTCCTCACACTCGTGCTGCACACGTCGTATGCCTCGCACTTGATGCTGCAGCTTGGAGACTGTGTGTCGTAGCTGTTGGTGGCGGTGCCATTGACGCTGCGTCTGCACCGCCACCTTCGTCATCACGACTTGCTGGCTTACCAGTGCCTTTGAATCCTCACAACGGCACTTGCAGGACGCTCCATTTACCCGCAGTTCGCGAAGCTCACTCTTTACGAGCTGCAGTTCTTCACTGAGCAGCTGTATCTGCTCATAAACAAGCGGAAGACGGCCATCTTCAGTGGGTTTCTCAATCACTGGGTGGTGATCCGCTACGAGGATACGCAGACGCTTCTCCTGACGCCGGAACTCACGATAGAGAAGCAGGAACGACGACCGCACGACACTATCTACGCCACACCACTCGTCCTCTCCATTTACCAGTCGCTTGCCGAACGCGTGCTCCAGCAGCAGCGCCGACGACTGCGCACGGGAGACCACCATCGCTTCCATGCTTTCAAATACGTTGATGAGACGACCAACAAATCAAAACTGATACTATCGAATATGAGGAAAGGACTGCGTCATATCTTATATTCAGTGTGGCAGGAATTCGATCTTCAAGATGCGCTTCTTCGGAGG
>JAADXI010000791.1:0-14876 GCA_023337615.1 Pythium brachiatum | reverse complement strand
CTCGAAGGTCGCGGAGAACCAGCTCCAGCGGTCGCTGCGCAATGGCGAGAGCGGCCGCACCAAGCACACGGGCCGCGACGACCGCGCCACTGTGGAGCAGGTGCTGGACCCGCGTACGCGCATGATCCTGTACAAGATGCTGAACCAGGGCGTGGTGAGCGAGATCAACGGCTGTCTGAGCACCGGTAAGGAGGCCAACGTTTACCACGCGCGGCTTCCGGACGGCCGCGAGGGCGCCATCAAGGTATACAAGACATCGATTCTGGTGTTTAAAGACCGCGAGAAGTACGTGTCGGGCGAGTTCCGCTTCCGCAACGGCTACAGCAAGAGCAACCCGCGCAAGATGGTCAAGCTGTGGGCCGAGAAGGAGATGCGCAACCTGCGGCGGCTGAGCGACGCCGGCCTGGACTGCCCGGCGCCCATCATGCTGCGCTCGCACGTGCTGCTCATGGATTTTATCGGCAAGGACACGTGGGCGGCGCCGCGGCTCAAGGACGCCAAGCTCAGCGAGATGCGGTACCGCGAGTGCTACTTGTCGTGTGTCAAGATGATGCGCGTGATGTTCCAGAAGTGTAAGCTCGTCCACGGCGATCTGAGCGAGTACAACATTTTGTACTACCAGAGCAAGCTGTTCTTCATCGATGTGTCCCAGTCTGTGGAGCACGAGCACCCGAGCGCTGCAGACTTTTTGCGAAAGGACTGTAAGAACGTGAACGACTACTTCACCAAGTACGGTGGGCTCCAGACCATGACCACGCAGGAGCTGTTCGAGTTTGTGACGGACCCGCGGCTGGCGGAGGACGAAGTGGATGAGTATCTGGACCACGTGCAGGAGCGGATCGCAGACCGCCCTGTGCTGCGCTCGAACGCTGACCAAGTGGACGACGCCGTGTTCATGAGCACGTTCATCCCGCGGTCGCTGGGCGAAGTGCTGCACTCGGAGCGCGAGCAGATGGACTACATGGAAGGCCGCATGGAGCAGGCGCTGGTGAACGCCATCAACCGACTCGAGGTCACGCCCAGCACGCGCGGGCCGCGGCTCATGGACATCCTCAAGCCCGAGGACCTCGAGGGCGTGGAGGACGACAGTGATGAGGAGGAGGACGACGACGACGAGAATGACGAGGAGGACGAGGAGGACAGCGAGGATGATGGCGACTCGGATGACGACGAGGATGATGACGAGGACAATGAGGACGAAGACTCGGATGACGATGAGCTCTCGGGCCGCTCGAGTCTGACGCCGGAGCAGCGCGCGTTGTTCAAGGAGGAGAAGCGACTGGAGCGCGAGAAGCTGCGAGAGGAAGAGAAGTCTGGCAAGAAGGCGCGCAAGCAGGAGGCCAAGGAGAAGAAGAAGGTCAAGCGCGAGACCAAGATCCCCAAGCACATCAAGAAGCGCCACAAGAAGCTGGCCCAGATGAAGGGCAGCAAATAGACGGACGGTTGGTTGTCCATTCATGTACTATTCACTATTCACGATCCATCACTGTAGCTAGTCGCGCAGCTCACTGCTCTTGGCGTCGTACTGGGTCTTCTCTTCCTGCTGCTGACGCTGCTCCAGCAGATCCGTGCGCGTGGCACGGCCGCCTCGCAGCATCTGCGCCGCCCACCGGCCGATGCGGCGACGACGCTAATAGGGAAACACACAGAGGAGCGGTGTCAGTATGAGAGGCTCTACAGTAGACAGCTCAGCAGACAGACTCACGTGGATATAGAGCGTGGCCGTGCCCCAGCTCATGCGGAAGTTGTAGCTCTTGACGACTTCGAACATCGCCGACTGGAGCACGTGCGACGTCGAGAGGAAGAACGCGCCCTGTTTGAGCTGCTCGGCCGCCAGCGAGATCTGGCTCCACTCCCTAACAACACAATAAGTAGCAAAACATCAGACAAGGTCTTTGCAACACGAGCCAGTCCTTCAGCAGTAGTGTCGTACTTGTCGTCGAAGCACGTCCCGTGGCAGAACACAACGTCACCGTCGGCCCACGGCTTGACCAGCAGATCGCCGCAGATGAAATCCATGTCCGTAGTGGGCTTCATAGCTGCTGACGTGCGCTTCAGCAGACTCGCGAGACGCTTCTCCGCACAAGTCACGAGCGGCTGCAGCGCCTCAATGCCGATCGCCTGGTCGAACGGATGCACGAGCGACGCCGCCACCACGGCCTTGCCCGTGCCAGAGCCCTACACGTATCAGTCTCAGTGGTTAGCGTGAGTGAGCATACACAGAGACTCAAACGCCACTCACCAGATCGTAGAAGATGGCGTGGTCGGGAAGGCTGGGCGCGACGTAGCGGATCGCCTCCGCGAATGGGAAGAACAAGATCTCGCCGTAGATCTACGGCACCAACAACAAACCCATCAGTCTCACCCACTACGGCAGTAGAGAAATGGGTAGCTGCAGGCACTCACGAAGGACGATTTGATGTTGTTGGAGCTCTCGCGCGCCTCCTTGCTCAGCTCCTTGCCGTACTCCGGACCGAACCCGCGGTACGCCTCCTCAAACGCCATGTACGGCTTCACAAACAGCATGCCCAGCACGAAATCGGCCACGTGGAGCTCCTGGATCTCGTCGCGCGCCGCCTGTTGCCACATTTTGATGAGCTACTTCGCACGCGTTCCACAGTCCCAATACAGCACATGCAAACGCACCGCCGGCACGAGGCGCTTCATATCCTGCAGCGCATCACTCTCACGCAGCTTCTGGATGCCCTCAGGTGTCGACAGCAGCAGTCGGACCTGTTCACGGATGGCCAACGCACGCGCTTCCGCCTAGTGATCGCATAATTCATCGAATTCCACGATTTTAGCATTTAAATGCATCCATTTTCTCCAGAGAAAGGCGAATTTTACGCAGCCAACGCACGCACCTGCTGCCACGTGGGGTCCAGCGGCTCGTAGTCGTTCAGACGCGGCGAAATACGCGCCAGTTCTGCTACGATCTCCTTCAAATCCATCCTTTTCACGCCGTGGAGTTCTTTGCTTTCTGGGATTTTGGAGCTTCGCTTTTGACACGCCAGGCGAGGAGCAACAGTCACTTGTGCCACCTCACTTCAGTGTCTACTGATTGAGAAAGTGTAGCCATCTATTCAACTTCCACAAAATAACAAACCCGGCCATTAGCCGACTTGGATCGAGTGCATCGCTGGACGCGTTTGAATCTCCACGGCCCCCATCGTCACAGAGGTGCTTAGCACGGGCTTCAGCCAGATTCCGCAGCGTATCAACGCTGAAGCAAACCACAAGAACTCACTCATCCCGTTCACAGTATGTGTGAGCTGCCAACAGTCCTAACGTTACTGCTTCTCGTGCTCGGACGCCACAGGCCGCCACCCAGGCGGGAGCTGCGCCGTGCGACGAGTCGCTGGCTTGGAGGTGAGCCATCACGGGCAGATTTCTTTCGCGAGCACATCCTCAAGCCCCACTGCCCGCTCTGCCAGACCTTTGTCGCCGTAGATTCGCCAGTATTATACCTCGAGACGCACATTGCGTGTGACCAGACACGGCGCTTGGTGGCCGAGCACGTCTCCTGTCTCGACGAATCGTAGCGACTGATCTGTGGACTCGCGCTCCTCGAGCCGATCTCCGCCTTCACTGCTGGCGCCCCATCATCCCACGATCCCATTCCTCTGAGAGTTGCGTTCGTTGAACGAGTGTGGCGCCTCCTACTCGTGAGCAGCATACAAAGTAAACACACACCTAATACATGCCGTAGAGTAAGTCAGACTGGTCTGCAGTAGCAGTTTCCTACGATGGAATTGCACACTGACCCACGAGGCTATCGTAGTGATCTTGGCCTTTGGAATCAGCTGCGCAACTTGAAACTTTGCGGACGAAGGGCTCTCGAGTCAAGAGACTCTTGACAAGCGTCTTGACTATCACACTCCACCTGGATGGATTTCAACATACGTCTATTGCAGTTGAAATAATTATCCAAACCCACACAACAGATCTCCGTCTCGGTCACGAACTCGATCTCCAGCGCCGGCAGCGTGTCGGCGGCATGAGCACAGACCGACAGCCGAGTCCGTTGTGCACCCGGCTTCTGCTCTCGTCTTGCTGCGTGCGCCTCGCAACTCTTGCATCTCGCCTGCTTGCTGCTTGCTTCTTTGCGATGCTTTACCTTCGGTCGGTGAAGATGGCTTCGGACTTTTGGACTGGCGAATGTTTTCACCGAGAATAGACATGAGAATATGGATTACTACGGAAATGGACCAAAGAGCAGTCCTTCACCATTGGGTACATTCGCCCCGGATGCCGTTACCACAGAGCTGCTCAAGGTGGACGCGCAGCGCCTGCAGACGGCGTGGATCCTTACATGCTACGGAGTCGACTTACCGCACATCGATCAGCTTTGCGTGTGAGCGGACGCGCCGCCAGCCAGCGGCGGGGAGTTTGTTGTGTGGTGTTGGAGAGGAAGTGCCCACTTCCATTGGCCATCCCAATGATGAAGGCACCAGCGGGCCATGTTCAGCGCAAGCACCAGCTGCAGCGGATTCGCTTTTCAGCTTGCCTTCCATCACATTGCTGGTTGTCGAACTTAGCAAAATGAAAAGATGAAGAGAGGACAAAGGAGGCCGCAGCCTTGGTGGCATGGCTACACTTGTTCTCTTCTGTCTACCGCTCTCTGGACGGACTGCCTGCTCCTCCTCCGCCGCCGCCATTGTCCTCGCCCTCGGTGCCGCCTTTCTTGCTCAGTAACAGCGTGCAGTACGCCTGCAACGCCTTCTTGCCGCTGTTCAGCACGATCTCTCGCGTCTGCCAGTGTCCCATCAGCCACACACATCAAACAAGCACATTCAATAGAAGCCACGCACCTCGTTGAGCACCGCCAGGTCCCGCCGCGTGTCGTGCTGTACGCGCTGGATGTCTTTCAGACACGAGTCCTGCTCTCTCTGGGCCTCTAGTGCGTAGTTGCGTTGGCCCTTGCGCCGGTAGCTACATCAAACACACAGTCCGTCAGTGGCTACAGTTCCTACGAGTACTCCTGAGACCCATAGCGACCTACTACTTGTGGAACGTGTCTTCTCCGCCCACCGGACAGTCCGTGAGAGGCGTCGTACGCAGCAGATAGCTGGGCTTCTTAAAGTTCTTGGTCTCCGCGCCCAGGTAGTCTTTCATGAGCGGACTCAGTTGTGAGGCGTTGAAGAAGCGCCGCATCTGGTGCGTGCGTAGTTGCCGCGGAGCCGTGCTGTACTCGCCACTACTGCTGCTACCATTACTACCGCCTTCGCTGTCGTTCATCTGTGCGTGGAGCGTCGTGGTGGGCAGCTCCAGGATCTTGTCCACGCTGTTCTCACTGTTGGACTGCTTGACTAAGTACGACTCGCTGGTTGCTCTCCGCAGCTGAGACTGACTCGTATTTGTGCCAAGTGACGCGCTGGACTGGGAGCTGTTGAGTCGTGGAAGCAGCGCCGACAGATCAGGCATGACATTCGCGTTGCTACTGGTGCTGTTGCTACCAGTAGAGGCGTCTGGACTCACACTCGCGTGGTTCTTGGTCTTGTTGGCCACGCTTTCATCTAGCATTTCCTCCGGAAAGAACTGCCGTCGCATGTTGAGGATCGTGACTGGACAGAGTCGCAGTCCCAGCAACAACTGGGCGACGAACAGAAACGCTTCGTTCCTGAAGTCTGGCGAGTAGAGATGCCGAGAGCCCGGGAACAAATAGTGGAGACCCCAGCACACGCCGCTGGCCACAGCGTATGGATACACGCGGAAGATGTAGTCGCTGTTACTAGTGCGAAGCGCCGAGAGGATTTTCACATAGCGGCCACTCACAGCGTCGATCAGTGTGCGCTGCTGGGCCGCAGAGTTCTGTGTAGCATATCACAAGGTCTCCGTTATTCAAGCCTCTAGTATCTAATATCATCAGAGATCAGCTCAACGTACCCGTTGAAAGAAATGGCAAAACACAAGCCAGAAGATGTCGTCGAACAGCGAGCACGATAGATCCGAGAGCAGGAAGCGCTTGAAGTTCTTCTTGCCGTGCGCGATGTGCATGCGTTCGCACGTGTGTAGCAGCAGCAGCTTGGCGTTGACCTGGATACTCGAGGTCGTCTGGAGCGAGCTGGTCGCGTGGCTGCCAGGAGACTCAGCATCACTCTGGCCGTAGACGTAGTTGTCCACCGACCGCGTGATGTGGCCTTCGACACTCGCCTGGAGCTGCTTCTCCAGATGCACGCGCGTGTTGCGGCGGTGCTCGTTCTTCTGCAGCTCCGCCTTGTTCTTCTTCAGCACTTGCTGCTCGAACCCAATCCACAGAGTCTCTATTAGCACTGTAGGATCCATTGCCAACTATTCACACGCACCGTTCGCAGTCGGCTCTTCTCGTCCGGGCCAAATAGGCGTTCCATCATGGCCTGATTACTGGCCAGCGTCGTGGACGACACAGTCTTGGCTCGGTTGTTAGCACCGCTGCGGTTTTCGTACGGGTCCTGCAGCCCCGGCACCATCTTGGAGCAGTAGTCCGCGTTGACCTTGAGGTCGCATTCGAGTCCCAGCTTCCGGTCGTTGGCTAGCGTTTGCAGCGCGTTCAGTCGCGACGAAATGATGCCGATCATCTGGTTCGTGATCGCCTCCTTCTGGCTCATCGACTGCTTGCTCTCGATCGTCTCCTCCACGGCGGCGCCATTTGCATCGCCGCCGCCCCACGCGCTCGAGTGGTTGCGGCGCGACATGGAGACTAGCAACACCAAGCCAAGAGCTAGAGAGCGAGGACCTTCGTGATGAGCTAATGAGGTATCAGATCGTTTGAGAGAGCTGGGCTCTATTTTTGACGGTTCACTTGAGAAAGGCGGAATCGAAAATGGCTACAGTTTGGCATAAATCGGATATGCATTGAAATGAAGGAACAGCTTCCTCTCTGACACTTCTACGCGGACTCCTTGAACGCCCTGGTGAAGCGCTTCTTCACACTCGCCAGATCGCACTCGGGCTCGTTCACGAACAGATCCAAGTTGTACGCCGCGCGCTGCATCGGCTCGCGGAGACGCGCGAACATCGTGGTCTCGTACTTGGCAACAGCGCTCAACGCCGCATCTTTGAAGTCAGCGACAGTGTTGTTTCCATCAGAAAACGCACTCGCAATGGCCTCTGCCAGCTCCAGCGCATCGACCATCGCCATGTTTACACCTTCGCCCGCACACGGAGACATGAGATGGGCCGCGTCACCGAGGAGCGTCACGCCCTTGCGGTTGGCCCACGTGATGCCCGTGGGCAGCGCGTAGAGACCCTTGACCATCATTTTGGATTGCTGCTCAGACTTCTCACCATCTAGCGGCTTCCCTGCAGCTAAGATGAGCTGCTGAAACCTCTTGTCCCAGTCTTTGTAGTGCGTATCCACGAGGAGCTGTGTGCGTTCTTCTTCGCTTGAAGCTGCTGCAATAGCCGACGTCTCGCCCCAGTTCTCTGGCGCTTTGAAGCCGAGATACATGCGCAGTACACCGTAGCCGCTGCGTTGCGTCACCAGCAGGTTGCCTTGGCCGTAGCTAAAGAGCGACCCACGGCCCACGAGATCCACGAGCTCCGGAAAGCGGCTGTCAAAGTCCTTGATCGCCCAGCCCAGAAACGGCACGCCGCTGTAGATTGGCTTCGCACTCGTCACCAGTGGACGCACGCGTGACCAAGCTCCGTCAGCACCAACGACGAGGTCCGCCTTCACGGTCTCACCGTTCGCAAAGCGAAGCGTGTAGTCACCAGCGTCTTCCTGGCGGACGTCCAGTAGCTTGTGGCTCCAGTGGATGGTGCCGTCCACCAGCGACTCGCACAGCACGCGGTTGAGATCTGCGCGGTCGATCTCGGGGTTGTAGCGGTCGCTGGAGACGTCTGGCTTGTCGGCCTTGTGGAAAATGAGCTCCCCGAAGCGCGACATCGCTCGTGCTTCCTGGTCTTCCGGCCGGGCAAAGTCGTTGAAGCGGTTGAGAAGCCCGGCGGCCACGACCGCGGCCAGCCCGCCGTTGTAGTTCAGGTCGAGCGAGCCGCCCAGGCGACGGCCCGCGTCGCTGTGCTCGGCTTCATACACCGCCACCTGCCAGGGCACTTGGTCGTTGGTGAGGTTGAGCTCTTGGGCCTTGCGTTGGAGAATACTCGCGAGTGTGAGTCCGCCGGGACCTCCACCGACGATGGCGATGCGCAGCGGCTGCTGCGTGGAAGGGGTCTTTGAGCTGAGACTCATGAGTGCTGGGGACTGGGTAATAGAGGCTTGAAGTGGCTTGTGGGAAGCGGAGAAAATTGTAGACTGAGCTTCTGGTCCTGGAGTTGCGTCGAGAGATCTCTCGCGATAGTTCTGGGGTGGTCTACCGTAAATGAGACGGGCGGGCGTGCGTTGGGCAACTCGATGGGTTCAGTCGTCATCATTGATCACCATCACCAGCATTCCGACGGAGATGGCTTCACAAATCTATCTTTATGTCAGTATATTATATTTAATTCGATATTTTCAAGAGATCCATCTACTATAACAACATCACAACACGCGATCCTCTTGCGCGCATGAATGGTGGTCGTTTCTCTCGAAGAGCTTCCGTCGTTGGAATGCCGGTCGGCTTCAACATACTAGCACCCACGCCACGCTGCCAGGGCACCACCAAGAGAATACGAGAACTCCACACCCATCGGTTTTGCTAGTGTGTTACTACGTACTACTAGTATTTATGAATCCTTGCCAAGGAAATAGGAACTTTAGAGCCGTCAGGGGCCTCAAGATGGCTTATCGTTTTTTTAAAACGGGATAGCTGGGCCGAAAACCTTCTTGGCGCTGGCCCAGTCACACTCGGGCTCCGTCAGGAACAGCTCCAGCGTGCGAGCTGAGATCTCCATGGGATGCTGCACGCGCGCAAACATCTTGGCCTCGTACTCCACCACAGCGGCCAACGCTGCGTCCTTGAAATCCGCAACTGATGAGACTGGGTCTTCGCCAACCAACGGACTCGCAATGGCCTCCGCCAGCTCCAGCGCGTCCATCATCGCCATGTTCACGCCTTCTCCCGCAAACGGAGACATGACGTGGGCAGCATCGCCGACCAGAGTCACGCCCTTGCGGTTGGCCCACTTGATTCCTGTGGGCAACGCATGCAGACTTCGGACTGCCATCTTCGATCCCTGGTCAGATTCCACGCCGTCCAGCGTTTCACCGGCCGCCATGATGAGCTGCTTCAACGTCTCGTCCCAATCCTTGTAGAGTGTATCCACCAACATCCTGGCGCGCTCCGGTTCACTAAGCGCAAGCGCGATGTCTGACGTCTTGCCCCAGTCCGCCTCTGCCTTAAAGCCCAAGTACAGTCGTAGCACGCCGTAGCCGTTGCGTTGGGCGATTAGCAGCTTGCCCTGTCCGTAGCCGAAGCACGTGCCCTGGCCCACGAGCTCTACGAGATCTGGGAAGCGGTTGTCAAAGTCCTTGATCAACCAATCCAGTAGCGGCACGCCGCTGTAGATTGGCTTTGCACTCGTCACGAGCGGACGCACACGCGACCACGCGCCGTCGGCTCCCACGACCAAGTCAGCGCTCACGGTCTCCCCATTCGCAAAGCGAAGCGTGTAGTCGCCAGCATATTCCTGGCGGACGTCCAGTAACTTGTGGCCCCAGTGGATCGTGTCCTCTCCCAACGCCTCGTGGAGGATGTCGTTGAGATCCGCGCGATCGATCTCTGGTCGGTAGGCCTCACTCGCGACATCCGCAGTGCCAGCGTCGTGGAAAATGAGCTCTCCGACGCGCGACATGATCTTCATCTCTTGGCCTTCGGGCCGAGCAAACGCGTTGAACTGGTCGGTGAGTCCGGCGGCGGCGATAGCAGCGAGTCCTCCCCCATGTTCGAGGTCGAGCGAGCCGCCCTGGCGACGCCGCTCGCTACTGGGCTCAGCTTCATACACGATAACTTTCCACGGCAATCGTTCACCGTCTAGTCCTAGCTCTTGGGTCTTGCGTTGGAGGATGTTGGCGAGCGTGAGTCCGCCGGGACCTCCGCCCACGATGGCGATGCGAAGCGGCTGCTGCGTGGAAGTGGCCTGGGTCTTGTCGTTGAGGCTCATGGTCGCTGGAAATGCTTGGTAGAAGGTTGGCTGGTAGTGGTGGAGACTACGTAGGTTATGGAATGAGCTGCCGCAATCCACAGCCACGCGCGTGGCTGCAGCAGTGGCGGTATTCTAATAGCGGAGGTCATGTGAACGAGGGGGGGGGGCTTCCCAAGACAATCATTCAGTTGCAACTTGACTCCACGTGTCCCCCTCTATCTTAGTACTTTGAATCAATGTAGGTCTAATGGCTGGTAGAGTGTACTGATACATTGTCTTTCCACCACCATTCTTCGATGCTGGTCTCCTCAGCCAACGTAGCAGCAGAGTGATGGTACGTGCGGCACCACAATCCAGCGTCCGTTTTTGCCAGTCGGATTATGCTCGTCCACAGTCTCCGTTTCTCCTCATGATGGTTGCACTGTACTTCTCCTACCAAGGGCTCTCCCACTTCATTAGGATTGGACGCTCGAGTCGGCCGAGAGCACGGGCGGCCGGTAGCAGTCCGGCAGGTACTTGAGCTGGAACGAGTTGAACGCGAACTTGTTCTTGCCCGTGTTGGCCAGCACGTTCACGCGCCGCACACCGCGCTCGCGCATCGCGTTGGTCAGATGCACGCCCTGGCGCACGTGGAATTTGTCCACCAGCAGCCGCGAGCACTCGAGCGTGACCGACATGGCCGTGCGGTCCTTGCCACTCTTACAGCACGTCGTGCGGCCAGCGCCGAGACGCCGACAGAGATCGCTCGACTCGATGAGGATGTTCACGTTCTTCTTCTGCACGTGCGACTTGCGCGACTGGTTGAGCTTCTCCGCGACGATCTGCAGTTCGATCTCCAGGTCGGCCAGGTCTTCAATACGGTTCTGGTTCGGCGGCTTCGTCGCTAGCACGTGCGTCTTGTACACTTGGAAGTACCGCACCAGTCGCGTCGCGCTTTCCAGGTTGATCTCGTCCTGCAGACTGGTGTCCAGCACGGTGTTGGCCACCGACTGCATCTCGTTGATGCCCTGCGTGAACATCACAGCGTGGACCTTGAGTGCGTGGCCGTGCTGGAGCACTTCGGGCAGCGTCGCAAACACGTCGGGCGGCAGCGCGAACGTCGCGACGACTTCTCGCTTTTCTGAGCTGGTGATGGCCACGCACTTGGCATACTTGAGCTTCGGGCTGTCCTCCATTGACTGCACCACCTGGAAACTCACGTTGGCGTTGAGCCACTGCACGCCTTCGTACATGTCCTCGATCATGCCCTTTTCGTTCTTGATCGTGCTCAACAACGACTCCATGTTGAGCAAAAAGCCCGTCTGACACATCAGTCGCAAACGCTCTTGGTGGCGCGCAGATTGGTTCGCAGCAAGGCCGATGACAGTGAGGAACGACGCCGACGCGATCGACAGGATCTGGCAGTGCACGACATCCTGGCGCTGCTCCACCTTCTCTCTCAGTCGTGGATCGTCTTCCTTGGACTGCGCGAGAGATGCTTGCAAGCGCCGCAGACCGCCGTCTTTGAAGCCCAAGCAGTGCGCGGCTGGGCAGCCGTGCGTGACGACGGCGTACACCATCTCATCTCCCTTGGCTCCGCCCACCAGACTTCTCTCCCGTGTGCCGGGGTCCTTCGTGCTCGTAGCTGCCGACGAACTGGACAAGGCGACGCGACGGGCACGGACGACGTGGCAGTTGAGGTTGGTCGGCATGAATTCGGTGCGCTTGTCTTTCTTCTGGACGCTTCGCTTGAGACTTCCCGTAATGCCTGGCTCTTTTCCTTCCTCCAGCATCGCGAGCAGCACATCGTAGTAGTCCTCGCACTCCACGTACGACTCATACAGCTTCCGGTAGTACTCAACTCGCGCCTCCGCGTCACGGATCATCTCCGAATGCAGGTTGATGATGTCGCCGGCCTCGGTGCGGCTGTTCGGAGACGACGGCATGTTCTCGTACTTCTGTTCGATGTCATTGATGAGCAACTTGGCGTCGTGCATGCGGCCTCGATTCCGCTGCTGGAGTAGTGCCATGTACTTGGCTGCCACGGAAATCGAGCAGTACGAAGACGAGAGCTCTTCAGAAATGAACACCTGCGTCGCCTCTGCCGACTCCAAGTTGCCTCGGATCATGCCTGCGTAGGTTAGCGAGGACCGAGCTGGATCCGTTGCAGCTGAACCAGCGGGAGACGTGGCCACAGTCTCGAACGACGAGCGGTTGCCGGCCTTCTCTGTCGCTGCAGTCTCGCTGGTGGTGATCCAAGTCACCATGTCGGTCGACGACATCCCAACAGGCACAATGTCCGCCACGAAATGGCGTTTAGCGTACGTGTACGAGTGGCCCAGGTTGAGGCTTTCGCTTGGACGGATGCGGTCAAGCACGAGAAAGTGCTTCTGCTTGGACGGCGACTGTCGCGCCCGAAGACACTCCAGCACGAGCGTCGAATCGCCCGAGAAGAGCAAGTCCACGTGTGGGATACGCACAAAGCCGAGCGACTGCTGCGCGCCTAGGTTCTCGGAGCTGAGGTTGGTGACGGCGAAGATCTCAAACTGCAGCATGAGGTTGCGCGCGCTGGCGCTGATGGGCACGGACAAAAGTGCGCTGAAATCACGGGCGAAAAAGTCGCCACCGCACGCACGCAAAGAGAGCGCACCCTGGACTTCGGTGCGAGCGAGTTCCTTGGCCTCACCTCGGTTGACCGAAGGCGCGATCGCAGACAGCACGACGAGCATGTCGCTGACGTCCTGTATGCCACGGCAGCCAACTGAGACCGACAGTTCGACACTGGCCACCGGTCGCAGACTGGGCAGACTCAAGTTTCGCGCGCGGGAATCCGAGGTGTTGTCTGGATCCAGTCCCTTGCGCGACTCGCGCTCCACGCGGAGGTGCTTGTTCGAGCTCGGGTCTGGGTAGCTGCCACGCGAAGACATGTGCACCGACACAAACCCACAGTCGTCGTGGATCGAGCGCACCTGGTCGAATCCAGTCGACCGCATCGAAAGCACGCTGCCTGCGCTGTACGAACGGAAAAGCCGCCGTGGAGCTGGCGCTGAAGGGGGTCCCTTTGCCGATCCGTTTGCGACTGGAGATTCGGTGCTGTTGGATCGCACTGGGGCCTTTGTCTTGGTGTCCAGCAGCTTCCGCGCCGAGTCATTGGCTGAGTCGATGCTCTTGAGCCGCGCGCTATGGAGGAGCCGATCGCGTCCGGTGTCGTTTAGGCCCATGGACCCACGCTGCAGCGCCGCCTCATTTGCCGCCGCTTGGATCACAGCCGAGTCGGTCGAGTGGCGCTTCATCTTTGTGCCCGAGTTCGCCGCCGTGTTCTCCTTCCCTGCGACTAGCTCCATCATCGTCGCGTTCGGTCGTGAGGCGTGTGTCTGCATCTGCGGCTGGTGGTCGTCCACTGGAATCAATCCCTTCTTGACCGACTTCTGGACGTCCTTGCTGCGCTTGATGGGCTCCGCTGCCGTCACCGCTGGGGTCGGAGCCGTCGGTGGCAGTGGAGCCGCTGTGCCGTTCGTGCTGCTGACCACACGCACTGGTTTCTTCGCTGCGCCATCCTGCGGCATGAGCTGCGACCCGTTGGATGAGAGGCGCAGCTGCATCAGCGACGACCGCATGGACTCGCGCTCCGACGAGCCACGCGACGATCCCATGAGCGCCGTCAACGCCGCGGCTTCTGCCTCTGCTGTGCGCGTTGTGACGCAGCGCGTAATGATCTTGGCCCACGTATCCGCCGAGTCCTTTCCGTCTTCCGCCACGAGCACGAGTTTGCGGCCGTTGTGCTCCACCGTGAAGCGCCCAGGGAACGCGCTCGTGGCCGCCGAGCTGGGCGGCTCCACGCGCGTCGTGGCGTCGATCGCGATCTCACCTAACTTGACCAGGTTTTCCTGCGATGTGTAGTACGCCAGCACGTTCACGTCGCGCCGCAAGATGAAATACCGCCGCCGCCAGGTCTTCCAGAACGATCCCTGCTTGACTAGATAGCCGGCGAACACGATGTCGGCGTCCGAGAACTGCTCCACGTCGCGGCCGTTGACGTTGATGCTCTTCTTGCGCTTGACGGCGGCATCGCTGCGCTGTCCGTCCGTGGTCTGCTTGACGATCGCGCGGTTCTTGAAGATGCCCATGGCGCGCGACGCCTCCTGCGCGTGGTAGAACTGGTCCTGGAAGCGTCCGCTGGCCGACACCGCGAGCTTGGGCTTGGCTTGCTTTGCGCTGCTGGCCGCGACCGCTGCGGCGCTGCGGCTCGTGGTCATCAACGCCGCGATGTCCTCGAGCGTCGCTTCATTGTTGTTGCTGTTGCTGGGGAACGCGTCGCTCAGGCGCGGCGACGACGTGGACGCGGACGACGGAGACGACGTTGCGTCGTCCGCCAGCGCCGCGAACACGTGCGGACTGTCGCTCTGCAGCAGCGCGTGGCGGTTGCTGTGCATGGAGATTCCTCCTCGCGTGAGCTGCTCTTCCGGCGGGTTAACTTGCCTTTGGCTGGGTTTCCTTCCGGCTGCAAATGGAAGGAAAAGGGGGCAGGAAGGAGTGACCCTGATATAGCAACTGATTTGCATCCAGAGAACCGCTGCCGAATCACATCTCACAGGGAGATGCAGTTGCACAATGAGGGGATGAGTCCAGGCGGGAGACATGTGGTGTGGCCCACACATGAGAGATGGTGGAGACAGGGGGCTTGTATTTGGATTAGATGGAATGGAGCTCCCATTCCATTTCGAACAGGAAGATTGGAAGCGACAGGTCACGACAACCACTGGAAAGACAAAGATGGCGACCGAGACGATGCTGTACCCGCACGTGCGCGTGATGCGCGGCGCGGACAGCGCGGCGGCGTACTTGGCGCTGGTTCAAAAGAGTAACCAGGCGCACACGCTGCTCAAGAGCGG
>JAADXI010000790.1:0-14878 GCA_023337615.1 Pythium brachiatum | reverse complement strand
GAGGCCGCCGTTGAGGAGACCGTGGTCGTGGAGGAGACTGTGGTCGTGGAGGAGACTGTGGTCGTGGAGGAGACTGTGGTCGTGGAGGAGACCAAGGTTGAGACCGTGGTGGAGGAGGTGGTTGTGGAGGAGACAAAGAAGGTGGAGGCTATTGTGGAGGAGCCCACAGTGGCGCCTGCTATGGCGGCTGCACCCAAGTCGCCGTCCAAGCCCAAGTCCAAGCCTGCGGTGGATCCGCTGAGCGTCGTGTCCACGACCACGACGCCGTCCGCTGTGGACATCACGTTCGCGAACGGCATGTCGCTCAAGAAGAAGACACTGTCGGCCGAGCAGAAGCGCGTGCGTAACATGCGCCGCAAGGAGAAGCGTAACAAGAAGAAGGCCGGTGTGAAGATCCGTGGCGCCAAGGGCGTCGCGAACAACGCTGGTGCGAGCAGCTCGGAGGAGAACGGAGACTACTAGAAACCCCAAGATACCAGCAAGACGATGATAACGAGAAACCGGTGGCGTGTATGAAAACCCCAGCAAAGGGTATGTGCGTAGTTGTAGGATGTGTAGGATGTAGGACGTAGGATGTAGGTTAGGACGTAGGATAGCAGTAGAGTAGGGTTCATATTCATCTAATGATATTAGCGGGACGGCGTGGTCCGTCGCGACACCAACCAACTTGGTTAAAAAGGGAAGCTCATCTCCATCGCGTCGTGGAGCTCCGACTGCAGCGCCGAGCGCGCGTTGCACTGCACCATCCACACCACACAACAACGAAGTTAGTGTGACCCATTCGTCCTCCGGGGGCGTAGAACGATCCACAGAAGCAGCACTCACCAGAGACAACACGTCCTCCCGAAGGCGCTTGATCTGCTCGCGGTCGCGTTGCTGCTTGACCTCGAACTCCTTACGCATTTGCACGAGCACGCTGTCTTTCTCGCCCTGCAGCGTGTCCATCTTGGTCTCCAGAGCCTTGATCTCCGCTTCGAGCTCGTGGATTTTCTGGTCGCGAGTTCTCAGCTCTGTCTGCAAGGCCTCACGCTCAACCTCCATTGAGCGCTCCGACTGCTTGAGCTCCTGGAGCTGCGAGCTCTTGGAGCCGAGTTGCTTCTGCAGCCAATTGGTGTCGTCCGCCAGAGCGGAGACCTGCGCACGAAGCTCAAGGACGTTGGCGGCGTGCTGTTTGTTGGTCGCACGCAGCACCGCGACTACGTTCTCGTGGTTGGTGCGCATGGTCACGATCTCCTTCTCCAGCTCCACGACGCGAGCCGCGTTGGAGGCAGCGGTGAGCGTTGCAGCAGAGACTGTGGGCGTTCCGAACGCGAAGGTCGAGTGACGGCGATCGACACTGTGGCGACGACCCGGAGACGAAGCTGGGGAGGGTTCACGACTGTGTGTAGGTGCCTGTGTGTCGATCTGTGGTGGAAGCGCGGGCACTTCAGGCAGCGGAGTCACTTCACTTGGCGTGTGGTTGTTCTGCTCTGCTAGTGAGCGCGTCATGGATGCAAAGCCGACGTCTTCATCGAAGATCGACTGCAGGACGGTCCGCTCTTCTGGCTGGGGCTGTGGTAGCACAAGCTGTGCTGGTGGTGGAGCAATTACACGGTCATGGTTGGGATGGAAAGCGAACGACTGGTGCCTTGTAGCTGTGAAGGATTGGTTCTTGGGTGAGACGATCGCCGGTGGTGGGATCATGCTGGCTCGCGTGGCCGTTCTTCTAGTCTCCTTGGCTGTAACAGGCGAAGGCGACGTCGCCAGTGCGTTTGTCGCACTGATGAAGCTCTCCCCAAGCTTCATAGGCGACTGCAGCGCACGCCGGAAGGTCTTGAACGTGCGTTGCAATGGACTCAGCGTCGTATTGGTGTTTGACGCTGGTGGGGACGGAGCCTCGGTCGAGTCGTGGCTCACGACGCTGGCGTTGCTGCTGGCGCTCGTTCCGTCTTCACTCGAGTCGTTCATCACTGGAGACGGCGGGTTCTTCAGGTGGGTTGGCTGCTCCTTCACATAGAAAATCTACATTGAACTACGTCAGCTTCCACTTCAAAGAATAGCAAAGTAAAGGGAGGCACACGGACCTCTTTGCGGCGTACGAACACGCCGTGGCTTGGAGCACACTCGAAATACCGATCGCCAAGCAAGCTTCCATCGTGGTCGCCCTTCGCTTCGTCCAGAGCGACGCCGTACCATTCACCGGCTTCGTTCTTGAGCTTGCCAATGTAACGAACGTACCCCGTGCGGCGTCTTGACAGCACAACACGTGCGTCCAGAGGCACACGGCCGAGGTTGGTGGGGCTGCTGAGAGGACTCACAGAGGAGACATTCGAGTGCGACGCCAACGCACTACCAGAGGTGGAGATATGCAGCGAGAGGCTCGGTGTGCGCGGGCGCGGGGTGCCCGTGCTCATAATGGAGAACGTGTTGAAGCGCGAGAGGCTGGTGGTCGAATTTGAAAGCAGAAATTGGTGGGAGGTGCAGTGAGGCCGATTGAGGGCAGCTTTCCTGCTCAAGTGGCCGCAGACTGGTCCGCAGCAGGAGACGGAGGCTCCATCCTTCTTCGCCCTCGGCTGCTGGTCTTCTGAGCAGCTCCTGAGTCCAGGACGATGAGCAATTGCCACAGTCGCCAGAAGATTCCAAGCCAAACAACCCGACGAGCCCTAACACGCAATGGTTCTTGTGCTTGGATCCCATTCGCTGCTATGATTAGTATCTACGAGCCCAGAGCGGCTTGCTTGGTGTTCCGCAGTTGCCTCAAAAACGATCTAATAATGCAGGAACGCAAATGTGACGAGACACATGGCTACATTTTTATCCGGGTCTCCGCTATCCCGACAAGAACGGGGAACCATCTACGAGCTTTTGAAAGCACAATCATAGTGAGGTAGCTCACGCCGTGATGCACTTCTCCTCTGGGCAAAAGCCTCGCTCGCAGTTAATCTCACACCACCAGTTGAGCGCCGCCGAGCCGTCGATGCCCCGGTACTTGGCGCCGTCCGCTGGCGCTGGGATCACTGTTCCAGGAGCGTCGCTCTCCGGCGCAGGCAACGGCTTCGTAGGCTGCGACGGCGTTGGCGTTGGCATTGGAACAGGAGCTGGGCTTGGAACCGGCTTCATCGACGGCGTGGGCGTGGTCACTGGCACGCTGCCACTGCCGCTGCTGCCACCGCCAACGTTGACGCAGTTGTCGTACATCTCCCACGGCGAGTTGTGCGTCGCCAGCCACACCCAACGTAGCTGGCACATGCTCGACTTGCACTTGGAAAAGTCCACGCGGATCGTACGGTCCGGATACTCCTTCACGCACTCCTTGGCGGACGCGACCTTCTCGTTGTCGAGCCACAGCTCACACGGCCCGATGTGAGCCGCTGTGATCTGGAGCTGCACCACACCATCGGCTGGGATCGGCTGCACGGGCGCGTTGGCGTCAGTCTTGCCGCACTTCGATCCGTTGGCCTCAGCGAGGTCCTTGATCACAGCGTTGCCGGTGTACGGCCCGGCCGGTCCAGGCACCAAGACCGAGGGGGCGTTGCGGTTGTACGGGTCCAAGAACACGACCTTGGGGCTCAAGAGCGTGCCGTGGGCAGCGACGTGGGCGGGGAGCGTGATGGCGAGAGCAGCGAGAGTAGCGAGAGTAGCGAGGAGTGGCGTGATGGTCTGGAACATCGTGGGTTGAGCTGGTGGTGGTGGTAGTAGTGGTGGGGGTGAAGCAAATTCGAAAAATGATCCTGAGGGAACCGGACGCGAGGCATCTTCGTCAGCGAGCCTCCTGGAGGCGCTGTCTGGATCGAGAGCGCTGCTGCTGTTGGGCACCTGACCTCTCTGATGAAGAGTTGTGTAGTGAGAGGGGCGTTGATGCCGACGATTCTGGCGATCGCTGCCACAGAAGCAGCTGTGGCTCGTGCCTTACATGCCAGTCAGAGGCTTCGCGACGTGGACGAACTGCAATGGTCTGCATCATTGCAGTTCGTCCACAGAGCGGAGATTCTGATCTCATGATTGCTGCGAACTTCGAAGTATTCATCAAGACAACGTGGCGCGTGCCACGTGGAGAGCCTGTCGCAGCTTGAGCAGCGTGCTGCGGGGCCAGCTGGAGATAGTCAGACGTGGAATCCTAACTGCAACATGAACGGCGACCACAAGAAGCGTCACGCTCTGACTGATCGACCGCCAGCCGCAAGGATACCCTGAGATCCCTCGAGCCGTCACGACAGTGCTGTGCTGTACAGTACTCTCACGTCTGCTGGAGAAGAACAAGAAATCCCGACGCGCCTTACACCCAAAACGGTCGAGTAGACACTCACGAACTGGAGCTCGTACAGCGAGAGTTCTTTCCAGGAATTGCATGCTAAATGCTATCGGGGGAACTGACTCGCAAGCACGCATTTGCGTCGTGAGGCTGGAGGCTCACAGCGCGGGTGTCGAAGCCAGAATCGTTTGGCTTGCCGTGGAAGGAGACGCATTGCAGAAAGGAAACTGGACAAGTCGCTGCTTCGGATTGAATTCCAGTGCTACTCATTCCAATTCTGGCGGCCACCGCTTTGTTCTTCGTCATCCGCGCCTTACCGAATCGTCGACGAGTAGACTCGATACTAGTATTTCTCTGCAGACTCTCCCGCCGACGTGATATCCTGTAATACACCAATCATAGCAAATTAACTACACTCTAGTAACCGCTGTGGTCACCACGGAATGCACAATGGTGAATGCACAATGGTAAATGCTGGTACTGTAGCCACTCCGCACATGCAGCGAGGCCGAACAACGTGGACCGCTCTGGCGTTGTGTACAACACAATTAATTGAGTTAACATGTGCGATGGTCCGTTGAAGATGTGGCCAATACGCGACGTTTCTTTATTGATGTGACCGATCAACAGCATGGATGGAACGCTGAGGAGCGTGCGCTCCCATACCGGCGTCGGTCAAAGTGCACTCGCCACACCAAGCTCATAGATCCGACAGCCAACCATCTCCACAGGTGGAACCGACAAACTCCAAGTCGAACATTCGAAGAAGGGTGACGAAATGGAAATGACAGCACGTCTACGTCCAGGTCGCCCTGACCGGAGGGGAGGGGAGCGTGGTTGATATTCCGGCTCGAGGGATACTGTACCTAGGATGTTCCAGCGTGGTGTATCCCAACAGCGGACTGCGTGGCGACGAGGACGATCAGCGCCGTCGCTCGCGAAGGCCGGCTGTATTCTCTCGCAACGAGTCCATGCGAGCATTGTGTTCTGCAACGTGGAGCTGCGTCCTCACGTTGGATGATAGAATCGGGTAGGATCGATCCTGATCGTTGATACGAAGCCGGTGGACATCGATGGACTGAAACTCGGCAGATTAAACGCAAAAGAACTCCAGAAATGGTCATTTTTGCTTGAATTTACAGCGAATGGCGGACAGCGCTGCAGTTGATCCGCTCATTTGATCCGCAACGAGGCCAGTATAGCTTGCGTCCCACCAATTGACTGTCCGCAGTCCACAGTACTCACGCATGGAAAGCAAGCTCGTTGTTTGGAAGAGCTGGCTGAAATCGGCTCGTCCAGTGGTGCAATTGTCCGATTAACTCGTGCTAAACTCTGCGTCGGCGTTAACATCAGCACGTTCGTTCAGCCGCAAGAGATGGAGAGCCACCACTATGCAAAGCCTGAACGAGTGGTAGGCTGGAGCTGCTGCGGGCGTGGACGCTACCAGTCCTCCTATAGAGCCAACCTTCGTCTCTGGACAGAGTAACGCCATTGCAATGGACGTAGGCCGAACACGATGACTCTTAGTAGGCTGAGGATGACGAATGTAGAGCCACTGATCGTCCTGCAGAACCGGAAGCAAGCAAATGCTCGCGTCTTGACGGTTGGCTCGGTTCCAGCGCTGCGAAAACGTGGCGATCTCTCGACAGCGTTGGACTAACCAGGCCTTCGCAAATGACAGGGTTCGATTAGGCTAAAGCAGCAGTGGCGGGCGATGGCGCTTACTGTAGTCGGTCAGCTTGGTCTAGCAGCCTCAACACACGGCGGGGGATCTTTGACGGGTCTCCCTCGGAGCCAGAATTCCAGTGGCGGCTTCCGGAGACGGCGAGAGCATCCGGAAGGATAGTCCTGCCAGTGTGTTGAGCCTCCAACTGGTCGCGTGGACGTGGGGCGTAGTAGTGTGGCTGGGTGTAGCTCTTCGTCTGTTAGGCGATCCGCTGCGCTTGACGCGTGCAGACAGAGAGACGAGGGCGTCCGAAGCACTGGAAGAATCCCCGGGATCCAGTGGTCCACTGGTTTACAGTCGTGGTCCAGACTGGACCGTCCAGTGGCTCAAAACGATCCGACTCCGTAAAAAGAATGATCTTTGGAGTGCACGAGAGTACTGGGATATGGTATTTCCGGCGGATAAGCTGATGTGGACAGTTTTGATTGGGTGGTTCATAAATTTCCTCGAAGCTCCTTGGCTGAAATTCCTTTTCCGGCCAGCGAGTGAGTCATCGGGCGATGGCGGTGGACTAAACACCATCCCTGGAAATCTTCCTGGTGGGCCACTGCCAGCAATGGGCCGCGCCAGGAGGCGTTCTAGCGACAGACAAAAATGGGTGAATGACCTGGCGAGCCGCAGGATACGCTCATTCGATCAGCGAAGCCTTTGCGCATTGGCTGGCGCGTGGTGCAATCGCTGTTCGTACGATCGATTGGGACTGCACTCCCGTGGAAGAAGAGAGCTTCAGCATAAATCAAGCGCCACCGTGAAACAATGCGAACGCAAGCTCCTGCCTCGCTGCGTTTTTCATGAGGCCTTATTTTTATTGCTTCAATTTGATCACGAATAACCTAAAAACCTCGGGAATGTGATTGCGATTATCACGGAAAACGGAAACAACAGAGCCGTTTTTGCACTGTCCAAGTTTGAACACTGATAGGAAAGAGGTCAAAAATGATTTTGTGTCAAGGCAATCGAATTGGTTCGCTTCTTTCTGCCAATCGTTACGATCAACGGAGTGCCCTGCTGGAGGAATCTTCGATTTCATATCCCTATTCACTTTTTAACCCCTTTTTAGGGGAAATGAGTCTTCCCAGATGCTGGCAATGGAGGGAGAAGCTGAAAGAAAAAGTGGAATCGGGTTTATATTACAAGCCCTTAATATGGGTGGAGGCAGCCCTTCCCCCTTGTACCTTCCCATCCCGCAGTCCTCAGCCGACAGATCTTTGATGACCCGTCTAATTTGATGTTTTAGCACCCACTGAGGGCTGAAATACATTAATTTGTGGAGGTTTCACAATATTTTTTCTTCCGAGTCTTCCCACCAGCTGGGGATAAAACGGTGGGATTTCGCAACACAACCCCTGGCGTCATTGAACCCGCTGGCCACCAAACAAAGAAAACCCACCAGCCACAGAACAAGTGTTTTTTTTTGTTCTCCGCTCCGCTCACAACAAGAAAGAACGCTCACCCCGCTTTGCTCTGCTCCGTCAGAGTGTTTCATCCACGACGACGAGATCACAAAGTTACTCGGTGTAACTTTGTTCTCCCCAGAACAGCTTGCCAGCAATGTACGCCGCTGACAACTACGCGCGGCTCCGCACGCAGATGCATGGCGCACCAGTGTCCTCTGCCAGCGGAGGTAACAGTGGAGGGGGCGGAGGAGGGCCAGTGGACGCACCCGCAGGAGGAGCCATAGGCCCGTCCGCAGGCGGTCGTCCGCGTGGTCCCCCCGGAGGGCGCGGTGCTGTGATGCCCATGAACGATGGGGGAGAGGTCCCCCCAGAGGAGCTGGTCAAGAGCTTGCAGCCGATCAACGCGAACGCGAGTCGCTACGTCGGCGGACGCCGTGGAGAGCCGTCTATGCAGATGCAGATGCAGATGCAGATGCAGGCGGCGATGGAACGACGGCGCGCGATGGGCCAGGCGCCCAGAGGACCGATGGGAGGACGCACCATGCAGCAGCGCGACAGCAGCGGAGGAGATGAGGACTGGTCCCCTGTAGGTAATTACGAGTCCATTGGCGGTGGTGCTCCGGAGCGGACGACGCCAGGCATGAACGGTTACCTGCCGCCGGTCAAGTACCGCCGCACGGGCGAGTTCGATGAGTACGACGATCCACGCGGCAACAACGGAGGAGGAGTGAGAGGAGGAGGAGGAGGAGGAGGAGGTCAAATGGGCAATTACCGCGTACCCGTGAACAGCTACGACCTGAGCGAGCGCGAGGCGTCCTCCGCTGTGTTCGCCCACCAGCAGCAGCAACAGCAGCAGCAGAGTCGTCGTCCACAGTCTCAGCAACAGTCTCAGCAGGCTCAGCACCCGCACCAGCGCCAGCAGCAGCAGCGTGCAGCGTACCAGCAGTACGTCCAGTCGTCCCCCACGCCGCCACGCACGCAGGAGGAGATGATCCTCATGCGCCAGCGCTTCCTGGAGCAGCAGCAGCTCCAACAACAGCAGCAGAGATACGGCGGTCCGCCCATGGACGAGCCGGTGGGCTATCGCCAGAACGGTCCGTCCCCCACTCAAGGCCAGAGCTCCGCTCCTCAAGGGGGTCCGCCGTCCAGTGCCGCCGCTGCGTGGGCGCGAGAACTCGAAGCGTACGACCAGAACCCAACGCGTCGAATCCACCGCGATCTCCAGCCGCAGCCCATCGGAGGAGGAGGAGGAGGGGCCCCCACGACGCCCCAGGCCATGGCCCAGATGAGAATGCGTGGCCAGCCCATGGCGGAGCACGTGAGTAGCCCTGGCTCACGCATTGTGACGCCTGCAGCGGCCCTCCACAGCTCGCAGCGGAACAACCGCGGCATGGCTCGCCACGCTGTGATGCCCGGCCCAGTCCCCCGTGGAATGCCGCCAGCGGCGATGGCAAACGCCATGCGCGGAGGTGAGACGACTGTGGGCATGAATGGTATGGAGATGCAGGTCCGTCCAGACAGCATGCGGCCGTCGTACGAGCAGGAAATGGAGGCCATGGCTGCGACAGCGATGGCGCGGACGGCGCGTAGCCAGCGGACGCCTCCTGGCGGAGGACCGATGGGAGGAGCCACTGGTGGGCCCATGGGAGGGCCGAAAATGGGTCAGCGAGGCGCGATGGGTGGTGCTGGAGGACCTCCTCCTGGATTCCCGATGCAAGAGTACGAGGCGATGATGATGGAGCGAGAGATGGGCGGTGGTCCTCCTCCTATCCAAGGACGGCGCCAGTCGCGGCCTCAGTCAGCGTCACGGAGCCGCGCGCAGCCAGGCAGAGGCGTGTCGCCGCATCTTGCGGACGCTGACAAGGTGAGCGAGCCGTATTTGGTCCAGGACGACCACTATGTGACGCCTCCTGCTGCTCAGCTACGAGCCCAGCAGCAGCTACAGCAGCAGCAACAATTGCAGCGACAGCAACTGCAGCAGCAGCAGCCGACTCCGCCTCCGGTTCCTCGAGCGATGCCACCAGCGGCGGCTCCCGCTCCTGCAGCGGCAGCTCCACCAGTAGCTCGTGCATCGAAGAAGCGGAAGGAGCCTGTTGCTCCGTCGAAGAAGCAGCAACGTGCCGAGGCCAAAGAGGCAAAGGCTGCGGCCAAGGCAAGTGGCAAGAACGCGAAGAATGCAAAGACTGCGGCCAAGAACAAGGGCGACGGCACTGGCGGAAGCGGTGCGGAGCCCAAGCGCCGCTGCGGCCGCAAGAGCATGAACTACTCGTCGGAGCAGAAGCGAGAACGGAACCGCGCGGCCGTGAAGAAGTGTCGCCAGCGCCAGGCGCTCAAATACGAGTACCTCAAGCGCAAGGCCGAAGTATTAGCGTCGGAGAACCGCGCGCTGTCGGAGATGCTGGTGAAGAACGTGGAGCTGGACGACGAGAAGCGCAACTCGCTCACGCGCGGCATCCAGATGGATATCCTGCTCAAGATCAAGGAGATCTTCACGCAGTCGCTGCCCAAGGACTTTGTGTTGAACGCCGACTCGATCTGGGACCTGAACTCGGTGCTGGCCGTGTCGATGC
This sequence comes from Pythium brachiatum, assembly GCA_023337615.1. Taxonomy (NCBI): domain Eukaryota; phylum Oomycota; class Peronosporomycetes; order Pythiales; family Pythiaceae; genus Pythium; species Pythium brachiatum. The sequence continues at coordinate 4,954 of JAADXI010000790.1, read as the reverse complement.
CCTCGCGGTGCTACTACGGCATTGAGAGCATCAAGGACTTCTGGCGCACGTCGCTGCGGATGCGCAACAAGGGCAAGATCCGCTCGTTCTGGGCGTGGCTGTTCCGCTTGCCGCCGGGCGACCGCTTCACCGAGTTTACGATCGAGCCGTTTTCGCCCACGTCCAACTTGTACTTCATCAACTGGACCACCAAGTCGTCCCCTCCGCTGTCCGGTTCCATCGTGATCATGTTTGGCCACGGCCACCGCGTGACGCTGCACGTGGAGATCTTTGGCTGGCTAATCTGGCGCTACTTGCTGACCAACACGCCGTTCCCGGAGCCGCCCATGGAGTAGCGTAGCCTGGTGGCAAGAGATAATGAACAAGCGTGAGTTGCAATATGTATTCTTTTCTGGTGAGCTATTTTGGTGGCAGTTTGTGGGCTGTGTGTGATGCAGGTGATGTGGTGCTGTTGACTGGCAATTTCGAGAAATGGAGACGCACGATGGAGCTGCACGGGCGAGCGGCGACAGTACTGGTGCCAGCGTGGAGCCTCAGCAGCCGAGTACATTGGGAGGAGCGGAGATTAAAGCACTTGCGCCTGAAGCAGCAGCATCAACACCGGACGCTCCGCCTGGTACCGGTATGCAGCCCCCAGAGACCGAGGCGCCGACGTCCTTCGATCCAACGCCAGTGATTCGAGGCTACATCACGGAGGAGAGCGACGCAGCGATTAATGACACGCAATCTGTTCCAGTTCACACATCGGCGTCTTCTTCAATAGCTGACAAACACGTCGACCAGGAACAGACAGCGATTCCAGTTCCATTCAACCGAGAATCGAATGCCCCGGTAACGGAGCCCGCCACTGAAGAGACGACCCAGGTGATTGAAAATCCACCACCTGCAGTTGAAAAGCCCGCCACTGTCGATCCTTTCAAGTCACGAGTCCGTAGTACGTGGAGCTTGATGTTTGGTGCACGATACGAAGACGAAGAGGACGACGGGAACGGACAAGTGCACGAGGACGTAGGAAGCAAACCGGAGGAGCCCAACTCTTCACAGCCAAAAGTACAAGCGAGCAACTCAGCACGAGCGTCGTCGCTGCGAAGTAAGCTGGACCTTGGACGGCAGCTCGATCAGCACCTTCAGCATGGTCGTCGCGCTCGAGTCCGCCAGCGTCCTGGCAGCAACAGCACTGCAGACTACGAGAAGACCATCAGCACGTCTCGGTCTTCATCACAACGGCCACGTCACAGACCAAAGACCGAGGAGACGTGGCTCGTGGAAGAGAATCCGTTCCACGAGGCCGGATTGACGCCGACGATCGTGCGGTTCTGCCTGGAAAAGGCCACGCTCTCCACCGTCCACTGCATTGCTCAGCTCCACGCCATCGCGCAAGACGAGCCCGAGCCAGCGCGGGCCCACGTGGAGCTCGGGTTGTTTCTCACGCAGTGGGAGCTGGATACAATCCTCCGTAGCTTGTTTGAATCTGCTGCCTCCTCCTCCTCTTCCTCCTCGTCCACCTGTCACTCGCAGATGTGGCTTCACAATGCTGAATACGACAAGCTTCCGCTGGAGACGCTGCTGCAAGTGAGCTGGTTCATGCCGCTGGACCAGTTCTCGCGGCAGCGCAGTCTCGTCGCTCAGATCTCCCGCAAGCACCTCCGCGAACGCAAACTCGCTATCTTCAACGCCGCACTTCACCGCCATTTCGTGCTGCGGCCGCATCCAGGCGTGAAAATGCAGCGGCTATTGCTTCGTATACTGGAGAATCTGCAGCCGAGACCAACGACACGACACCCCACTGGAAATCAGGCCGACAACGTGGAGACAGACAAGGAAGCTGCCAAGTGGCGCGAGGAATCGCGAGCATTGGTCGTGGAGCTGCTGCACGCGATCTACGTACGAATACCGCCGAATTCGTCAGCGATTTTGCTCACAGTCCAAGACTTCATGCGCCTCACACCGGTATGTCGCTCGCTTCCACCTCCTTGCTTTCGACGGCCAGATTCTCACCAACGTGTTTCTATTGTAGCTTGAACTGGTGACCACGCTCCAGTTGACCAGTGTGATCGCTGTCCAGCGCATCGTCTTCTTCCGCTTCTCGATCGAAGCGCTGGCTAGCGAGAAGGCCAACAGCAGCGTCGGCGTGAATAGCTGGTGGCCGCGGTCGACAGGGAAGCCGAGTACCACGAGCCGACTGCATCAACGACGAGCCAGCGAGGCTGCGACTGAATACGCCACGGCGCCGCGGAGGTCTGTGACCAAGACCAAGAAGAAGAAGCAGCAGCCCGACAAGAAGGTCTTAAATACTGATCAACACGATGAGCAGCATACGGAGCTAGAATCAGACGCGCCAGTGCAGTCGGCACACGCGTCCCACGGCAGCGTTGGCTCCCCACGCAACGCCACGCCTCAGGAAGCTGTGGCCACTCACGAGAAGACAGACGTGGCTACCCAGTCCGACTTCACCAAGCTCTATCAGAGCCTCACGATCGCACTGGCCGGTCTTGTGAAGGCGCAGCCGTGGCTCGTAGACGAAGAAGACCACGCCGCGCCTGCGTCTTCGTCAGCAACAGCGATGCGAGCGTCGTTCCTCGCCGCAGAGACCTTCCAACAGTCGCTGGTGCTTCTGGAATCAGCAGGAAGCTCAGCGTCCGCTTCCGTCTTGCTGAAGATCCAGGAGTTTACCGCCATCATCAACGGGCTCACGCAGCGACGTGCTGTAGCTGAGCTTCCACCACCTGAATACGAAGAGCCGCAGCAGCCAACGCCACGCTGCGAGGCCACGAAAGCGATTCCTGTTCCGGTTCAGCGCGGCGACTCCGTGTCGTCCATCTTTCCTCCTCCGTACATCGCCACAACGCCGTCGTACTGGACATTCGAGCCACAGCTTCCGGCTCCATCCACACCCAAAGACGACGCCAGTATCCCACGCTCTGTAGCCAAGGCCAAGGCCTCGCCAGGCGTCGGCGACTACGACCTCGCACGCAGCGACAGGCTCACGTCTGTCCAGCGCAGGGGCTTCACGTTCGCCAAGAGCGGACTGGAACCCGTCGCGGAGAGCACCAAGACGCCCACGCCAAAGCACAAGCCACGCGCTAAGCATTTCAATTCGAACGAGCCGCCGGAGTACACGCACTGGGCGTCAGCCGCCATCGACGACGATAGCAAGACGGTCACGACGATGACGGAGAGGCTTCTGCCTGACGAGGACGACGAAGACGAAGACCACGACGTGGAGACGCGTGTGCGGGAGGCGCTGCGGATGCAGCAGAGCTTTGCGCTTGACGATATGGTGCAAAGCCTTCTCCACAGAGGCCGCCCCGTCATCTCTACTTCCACCAATAGAACCAAGGCGACGCCCAGGCCCCAGTCTGCAGCCAGCCAGCCGCCCAGTCGCGTGGTATCTCGCGTCCGCAGTGCAGCAGCCACTACCAGGCCCCAGCCACAGCCACAGCCGCCTGCGTACACGAAGAAAGCCCGGGAATTCAAGCCCCCGGCTCAGCAGATCCAGCAGCCACCACGCGATTTCGAGCCGCCTGCTGACGACGCGCACTTGCAGTGGGCGGCACGCGTGAGCGAGTTCTACCAGGCCAAGCTCAAGGCCGTCGTGGCGTCCACAGGCTCTTTAGTTGGATGAGACGTTGAACAGCGACAGATACAGCTGCAGTTCCTTCGTGGCGTCCTTGGGTTTCGTCTTCTTGGCGTCGGCCTGCGCCTTCTGCTTGCCCTCGCGACTCGCGTACGGCTGCTGCTGTGGCTTGTTGTGTCGTGCAGCGCGACGCTGCCGCGTCGAGAGGCTCTTTCCATTCGCTGGTGCGTCGTCGTTCTCTTCGGTTTTCTCCTCCTCGTCCTCACTTCCCATGAACGTCGCGAGCGCTGCGAGCTGTGCGTTGCGCTGGAAATCGGACGGTAGATCGCTCATAAATAGCAGAGGCATCTCGTCTTCTTCCTCCTCGTCCTGCACGTGCGTAGCCGCCGCTGGCGACGGCGGAGCTGGTGGTGTCGGCGGCTCCATTTTCGGGTTTTGGCTGAGGAATCTTACTGCAGTATGATGGATGGAGGTCATTCGAACGATATGATTGGTTGAAAGATTCATTATAGCCAATCAGCGATGTAGTCTGCGAAATATAATTCCCTTTTCTACCGAATACGATACTGAGAAAGGCAACCCAGCTTCAGAGCTGGAAAAGTAACCACAGCCCCGGTCACCACGCAGAGAGGCAACAGGCCAGCAGCACGCACACGTGCACTCACTCCAGCACTCGGTGCGCTTCCATTGCTGGCGTTGCCGCCCTCCTGCGATTACTCAGGCGGCCACGTCGCGTTAGCTGGGATGAGCGCCTCGAGCTGCGTCCTAGGCGGCAGATCCATGCTCTTCTGCGGCTGCGACTGGTTCTTGAAGTCCTTGGACGCGTCCTCAAACCACGCCGCCGCTGGCTCGTACACTGGAATGTACTGGCGGCTTGCACTGGAGCTCAGGTCGAAGTCAGCGAGCTGCAGACGACGTAGCTGCTGGTTCAGCGTCGACTGGAAGTAGATCGCTGGGGCCTTGTGGTCTCGCACGACCGTCCACTGCGTTGCCGACTCGGTAGGTTGCACGACGGTGTTGATCAAGTGGAGCGCTGCAGAGACCGCTGACTGGGTCTCCGAGCCAGCCAGGAACGAGGCGTCAGGTGGGACATCAACGTAGCCGCTGCCCATGAGCAGATTGTTGATCAGAGAGAGGCGTAGGAACCGAGCAGCTGAACTATAGGAGACCCCGTTGGGAACTCCCGTCGCCGTGGCGTTCTGGAGCTTCATTAGCTGCTTAGTGAGCGGTGGCTCATTCGTGAGCACGCCGTTTGGGTTGTCCAGTACGACGGGCTGGCCCTTGAGAAACTCGATCACCAGGTTCTTCCCATTAGCGTCGTGGACAGCCACGTGCAGCGTCCAGCGCTGGACCTGTGGGTTCGTGGGGAACACACTG
>JAADXI010000789.1:0-14899 GCA_023337615.1 Pythium brachiatum | reverse complement strand
GCTCTAGAATTGCCAGCCACGATGGACCCGGCCAGTACAGATTCCGAGCTATTCTTCGCCTACGGATGGGTAGATGCCACGTGCTTATCGAGCCACAGACTGTCACTCGACCAGCGCTGGCACGGCAGCTCTCCTCCTCGGGGTAACGGCGGTCTTCGGCCCTCGGGCACTCAATGAATACATGTTTTCTGGTTGGGAAACTCGAATCGAAGTGCTTGGGCTGGTTTTCGACACACGGGCGAGAACGGTGTCAATGTTGCACTGTAAGATCGGCAAGGCGCTAGGCCGAGTGAAGGCCATGCTGGTGCAGAGCCGTATGACGCGGACTGTACTACGACAACTCCTCGAAAGTGTTTGCAACGTCTGTACTTGCTGTCGGGCTGTGAAGCCGTTTTACCGACGGCTGCAAGCGCTTCAATCCAACGCCCAGCCTCACAACTCTGTGGCAATCAGCGCAAGTTTTGGTCAAAAATGAACTGGCTCGCGGAAATTCTTCTCACCGGTCGTTTCCGAGACCTGCCGACGTCGATGGTTGGGGCTTGACCCGACCCGGGCATTCACTTTTACATGGACGAATGTTGGCCTCGCGGTGCTTGACCCGGCTCGCCGTCGGTACATCCAGGATCAGTTCGACGACCCTCTTTCCACAGGTGTGAGCGGCACCGAAGCGTTCACAATCAACGTTCGAGAACAACGGAGCGTGGCACTCGCCGTCTTGTTATGGGGTCCGTCGTGGCAGGACCGTGTCGGTGGCTCTCTCGTACAAGTCTGGTGCTGGATCGACAACACAATGGCGGTGGTGTGCACCCATCGGCTTGGGAGTCACAACCCGTACGCTCGAGAGCTGAACCGCGCCAGCGGCCTCGAGGGGGCAGTCCATGGATTCCGGATTCGCTGCCTCCTCGTCCCACAATCGACGAACGTGATGGCGGAGGTAGCTTCAAGAACGTGGTCACCGCCGTTTACTGACCTTTTGCGCGTGTTGTCACAGGGCTGGCTCAAGATCCGATCCGAACGAGTACACGGAAGCCCTACATTCCATGCTCCGCGACCTCCAATGCAACGGCCTGGTTCGCAGCTCAGCCGTTAAGTACGACGCGACGCGGAACCAGTGAGAAAGTTGGTGTGCCGCGCGCGGCTGGTCGCCATAGCTGCACTAAGACCAGCACCGGCACTCCGAACAACTCGTGCTGTTCGCCATCGTCTGTTGGCGGCCACCACCAACTATTACGACCGTGCTGTCCAAGATCAGCCATGTCTCTTGGCGTCATAGGCTGGACCGAGGATACAGTGTTGGCTTCAACCCCGGGTATCTCTCGACCCTGCAAGGGGTGCGCCGGCTGTCGGACGGCGCCAGAGCCAAAGCACCCACCACGATTCCCTTACTCCGTGCCCTTAGGTCGACTTGTAAACTCCCCAACGCGCACGACCGCGTTCTTTGGGGCTGCAGTTGTGTGCTTCTTTTGTCTTCTCCGAAGCAGCAAGTGCATGTGCGTCAACGGACGTTTCAGCTCAACCACCATGACCATCGCCGACGTCTCGTGTTTCGATCGTCAAGAAGCGGTCACCATCAGCGACGCAGCGACAGTAGCAGTGCAGCTCGGCCTACGCGGCACCAAAACGGACCAGGAATGTCGTGGGGTGAAGCTCGTGCTCCAGCGATCAGGCAGTGGGTGGTTGTGCCCCGTCTTGGCCTCCTCGAGAACGCCAAGGCACTCCGATGGCCAGCGTCAACTCCACTGTGCTCCATACCAGAGGGCAAAGTGGTCAAGGCGACCGCGATGATTTGACGGATGCGGTAAGCAGCTGTGCAGTGTGAATCAAACCAGAGAGCGTAACTTCGTAGTGGAGGCGCCATGGCGATGCTGGCGGCCGGGGTCGACTCACTGGCGTCGAAGGCGTTCGGTCGCTGGTCTTCAGAGTGTGTGATTTGTTACACGCGACTGACGACGGAAGTATCCGCGAAGTTAGCCAGTCGGATGGCAGGACGCCACGCACCTCCACCACGTCATCGCCAAGGGCCGGCAATCCGACAGGGGGTGCCGCCTCCGAGCCCAACCCAGAGAGCTGCCTTGGCTCCACCAGATAATGGATGTGTTTGTGCCATACGCCTCATCTACGAAGAACATATATTTCAATCGCAATCTCAAATATTTCCATATTACAAAATTTCATCTGGGGAGTTCCATATCAGTTAGAGTAAGAAGGAGCATCACAGGTGAACAGATCTCATCGTAGTCAATACCATATTTTTGCATGTATTCACGAATGATTAGTCGAGCTTAGTAGCTCACCATCCTCTTTCTACTTGATAGCCCACACCCAGCTGTCAGTGATCGAAAATAAGCACAATACAATATATTCTATTGACGGAATAATTTATTACGAAAAAAACCGGAAACTCGTAAAATATATAATTGGGCCTAAAATAATTGTAGTTACCCGGGCCCATCCCAGATCTGGACGTCGACTTTGATTGGCGAGGAATTTCTGCTAATGGGTTCCGACGACCCGGAAGTATCCCAAGTCGGGATTACCGACACGCCGAAATCCTTTGAGCAACCGCATTCATCCTGCCTCATCATTCTCGAGCTTCCAGAAACCCTACCGTCCATATCACGAACGTGATGTCCTCCAATGACCCGCCACTTTCTTCTTCTTCGCCGATCACGGCGACGGCATCTTCAAGTGCCAGCGCTGTGACAAGGCACGCAAGCAGACGCCAGGAACGGGATACTCGAACCTCATGGGCCACATATTTGCCTCACCCAGACCACGTCAAAGTCTTTTCTAAGAGTCGTCTCCCACTGGTCTACGCCGCCTGAGACAATGACCACCACACTCCTCTTCTGGCGACTGCCCCCACCGAAAGTGATCAGCGTTGTAAATCTGCAAAACCCACGCCCGTCTTGCCAAGACTGTCCAAGGCAGCTGAGAGATGCAGTACCAGCTCGATCGTGGCGGTCACCGTAATCATGGCGTGGTCTGGGCCATGGCCGTTTTTGGTATACCTGTCGGACTGTGATACGAGTGTCCAAGTTGATTATTATGGTAATTTTCTATTCTAGAGCGGATTGTTGATTTAAATGGCAAACTTACACTAAAAACTGCCTGAATCATACACAATATCTCCTGAACAACCCATGCTGAGCAATGCCGCCGCAATCAGCATGCGGAGGGAACTTGCCGAGCGCCCACCAAGCCTCAAAGACTTCATTGTTGAATCTATCACCTCTCAACAACCCCACCACCGCGACCATGCTACCCCTCCAAGCGTCCACCATGTCCAGCAAGCAGCTCGCCGAGTTCTTCTTCACCAAGGTCGATCCAGGCCTCTACTGCTGCAACATCTGCGAGCAGCCGCGCAAGCAGGCTCCTCGTACGGTCTCACCTCCGCACACGCCACTGCACGGCGAGGAGTACGCGGAGTTTCACCGTCGGAACCTCACGTCGTTGGACGTCTTCGAGCTCGTGGACCAGGACACTGGCAGCAGGTTCGACTAGATGCGCTGGGTCGTCGAGCGCAACCAGTCGCTGTCGGAGGTTGAGAACCCTCTCACCCAGCTCGTCAAGATGAGCCCGATCTCCGTCGAGCGGCTGAAGACCTGCATGCCCCATGTGACCACCTGTGTCGGCAATACCATCCGCGCCGAGATGGCAACAACTTCGGCTTGATGTTCGACGGGTGGTCAGCTGGGCTGCGCCACTACCTCGGGGTGTTCGCCCTCTACCATGCCAATGGTTGCCTCCAAGAACGGTTGATCGGGTTGTCTCCTATGACGGAAGGGCAGACGGCTGACGCACACATTGGGTGCCTGGATGCAATCCTCTGTGTGTACGGGAAGACCATCGCGATGGGCAAGTTCCTGATTGGCGGCAATTGCTCGACCAATCAGAGCGTCGCAACCAAGCTGGAGATCCCTCTGTTTGGTTGTGCGAGTCACCGATTCAACCTGGACATGGAGTCCGGGATCTGATTTCTCAGATCCAGACTCGGATGCTCCACCTGCGTCTACCCGACAACGCGGCTCAGCTTGCTGAGCAATTCGGTTTTGGTACCAGTGCGGTCCAACATGACGCTGTGGTCGTCGGTCTGGGAGATGATCGACCGCTACATCTCCATCAGGGACGCCATCCGCCACGTCCCTCGGCTGAAGACCTCCTGCCGTGCGGCGCCGCTCATCGACGTATCGTGCCGCTCCACGAGAAGCTCGACGAGCTCAACAGTGTCTGTCTTACACTACAGTACTCCATGCGTTCGCTGGCTGAGGTGCGCGCGTTCTTCGACGCCTGTGTGGACAAGAACCCGGTCATGGCGGAGCACCTCAAGCCGGCTGCACGTGTCGTGCACTCCTCGCCGTTTGAAGCCGCCATCGTGAAGATGACAAGCGGTCACGTTCTCTCGTCGGCCGAGCTCAAGACGCTCGAGCCATTCCGTCGCCCGGAGGTGCGACAAGCCACGAGGAGCCCGATGACGGAGATCCTTCGTCGCTCCAAGAAACTGCGTCGGTCGTTGCGGACTCTGACGGATTACGTTCCCCTCATGTCGGTGTTGCCTCCGACAAGCAACCGCTGCGAGAGGCTCTTCTCGGAGTACAAGTTGGTTCTGAGTCCTCACCGCTCCTCGATGCACCCAGCGAACTCGAGATGCTGATGTTTCTAAAGGCTTATAGTGATCTGTGGAACTCATCCACTCTTCTTCCGTAGGTAGCTACATCATTGCTCTAATGGATCAGCACACGGGAAACTGCGGCAATGAATATTATTGTGCGTCTCTGTATCCCCCTAGTGATTATGGGAGTTCTCGTGCCTTCAATATATGTCATACCGTATTATAGGAGCCATGCCTGCCTGGGACAGTACGTATAACGAAGTTGGCGGGAAGTGCGGTTCCTCCCTTGACACAGCCGGCAACGAGATCACAGCTGAAGGTGAATGCAGTACGAACAGCGAAGCGGCGTGTGAATTTTCATCACCTCATGAAACTGAAGCGGCGTGTCGGTTTGCGACTTTGGTTCATCTGTCTTCACCCTCAGCTGTGGTGTCAACAGATGTGTCCTTGTATTGGTATCATCGGTGTCATCTGCCATAGTGACGCTTATCATCATAGTGGCGCTTATCATCATGGTCAAGATCAGCGAAGTCATCTTCTTCGATCGCCATTTATCCGACTCGGCCTGTGTTGATGCAGGCGATAGACCGAAGTCTAAGTTGAGGTCTTCATCGTCTAACCGGTTGTGAGACTCGTCATCCGACTCTCCTAGGTAATTAACCCACTGCATGAAACCGCGGAGCACTTCCCCCTTTTCCATCGAGGGCTGCTTCGACGTGGACTTCAAGACGGCACTTACCAGGGCTGGGAGCTCAAGACAGAGTGTGGCTTGCGTTGGGCTCATAACCTGTTAGGATTAAAATAGCGGAATAGAGAAGCAGGCGAAATGACTTGAGGGAGGGAGTCAAAAAGAAAAAAATAGTTTTAGAGGATGGGAGTGGAGGCTCCGCCTCCGCTCCATCTGAGAGCAATCCACGAGGGCCTCCCAATCCCGTTGATGTCACGATTCAACACATCTTACGAGTATCACATACAGTAGAAGCACAGTGATTTGGTAGAGTATTGGACTTGAGAGTTGATAGATTGTGGTCGTTGACTCAACTAATGCCGTGGGATACACATACACAATACTGCACTGTCAGTCTTCACAAGGAATACAATCATTCTTCTGTTGTCGGTGAAATCGACACATCGTCGGTGGTTGCCATCTGTGCCGCTACTGCTGAAAGACAAGTGACTATTGATTGATCTTGACGTGGCCTGCGTGTGATCAAACGAGCAGGTTTCTCCAGCACGACGTCTAGGTCAACTGTATCTGTGTCTGTCAGCGCTGTTGGCGAAATAACCCTCAAGTGAAAACATCGAGGAGAGAGCACGAGAACGTGTAGTGTTCCACACAATACATGGTTACAGTTTCTGCAGGCTACTCCAAGGCGACCAACATTCCTACCGCGTCTCTGGTCGTCCATCTTCGACTGGGTCAACATTCATCCGAATCAATAGAATGTACCCCCTCTGTCCGGATATATAAGGCCGATCCCGGTATTTTGGTGTCCGAATATATACGGACGAATTACCAAATTACCAATATGTTTCGATAAGTAAGATTGGTTCGGAAACAGAAAATCCACAGAATTTCTGTTTGAAGGTAATCTCGATTATCTTCTCTCCTATCACCCTCAACGAGTTAGCATCGGAGGTACAGTAGATGTCCTTGACGCACCAACCACCAGGTCTGTCAGGAGGCGCGCGTGCACTGCGAAAGTGCTCATAAATTACGGGATTGAAATCATAATTCCGGCTCCAATATCGAGAAGCTTGACTGCATCTGATGACCCGATCTATTCCGCCCAATAACGTCTTTTGTGAACTTCATTTAGAACCAGTCGGAACACTCGAGTTTCCCTCCAAACGCTTATTTTTGAACTTTAGAAAAATTGGTTATATATTTCCGGACAGAGGAAACATGGCTGAATATGATCGTTTCTCCGACAATTATTGGCGTAAGCACATACAAACTTCAAGTCACGCAGATTCTCAAACAGTCGGAAACTGACCAGTCTCAGATCTGAGAATCTGCAAAATGTCACCAACGCAAAGAATGAGCTTGCGGGGGCTACAACGCAATACCGACTGAACGTTCTATATTTCCCGCGTCCCCGCAGCGCAGCGGTGACGCCAAACGAAGCGTTGAGCGCAGGCGACGGAGCTTGCCGGAGGAGAGCGCGGGCGCGAGTCACCCTTCCCAACAGATGACAGGGGAATCAGATTTAGCCAATCAGATGGAACGGAACCTGCAACTTCCGACAATAATTGTCGGAGCGTCAAGACCAGCTTCTTGAATGTCATCCTCGACGAAGACATCTACATGACTCACCCTGAAGGTGATGTCGCACCTGGTACTTCGTGAATGGCAAATTCTTCTAGGTCAACTGAAGAGTATGCCGTAAGCATGGTAATCCCGAGGATAAACGAAGGGTGTTGTGCATATTGACTACCAGTGGGGCAGCTGGAAACCTTCCGACCAGCCCCTGGCTTCGGTCCGTTGCCATCATCCAGTTGTGTCACTTTCCCGTTGAAGGGTACCACTTTCTGCAACTTCTCATCACCCGCTTGCTTGTACAAATCGTCTGGTCCGTCAGCTTGATTACGCATCCCAACCGAGATCTGTTGAAAACAGGCAAAGCTCGATGTGAGGATCGCCATCCTGGCCTTTCTCTGGGCATAGTCACAGTATTTGATACTGTTTGTTTGAACCGCACCAGATAGCGGTTTTGGGGTGGGTAAGCGTGGGATAGGTATTCGTAATGAAAACCTAATCATCGTATTGCGGTCTCATCGAATAACAATGAGTCCATCCTCGAGGTCTTTTGTGCGATCCACACATAATATACATGTGATATGCTGCATCACACAGCATAGATAAAAAGTTGAGTATCTATGATATAATGGTGGCGTGCGATACACAACACAACTGTAATACGCTGGCAGGAACGAATGGTGGTTGATCAATTTGGGCGATAATTGTTGACAATGATAGTGACGTGAATGGCTGCTGCCTTAGCGTCCGATTCGCCCACCTCTAGATGAAGAGCCGGCGCATAAGCTCCAGAGAATGGCACGAGGTCGGTCACCCTCGTCAGCGTAAAACCGGCATTCTTACGCCGGTAATACTCTTTGCAGGCGGCATCATGCGCATCAGCACGCTGTCGTGGGCGTGCTTGCACCGCACGTGCACACCTACTTCATGTGGCGATGCAAGCTCGACGGCGTCATGTACACATTCTTGCAGCGCTATCACTTAACTTGGTACAGCACTGGTAGCCGTATAAGAGCATCCCCACGCGTCACGCTAAACGTCAAATTTTAGCGTGGCAGGAGTTGAGTTTGGCGTTTCGCATTTCCCACCGGTCGACGCCAAAGTTTGGCGTCCACGCCAGAAGTAGAGATCCGCCAGAATTCCCACCAGATCTGGTGGGGGAAGTAGCGTCTGGCGAGCGACATGAATTTGGTGTACACAAGTCAAAATGAGGATTGGCGACGATGATGATGGCGAGCTGAACGCTGTGCTACTGGTGTTCAGGAAACGTTGGCTGCGCAAGCTTCAAGCTCAGCGACGTGGCGGCTCCAAGCCAGGACGACGCGCGTACATTGATCGCCAGCGCGCATTCTACGCGCAGCTACTCTACAAGGACTACTGGGGTCCAGCGCCGGTGTTTGATAGCGATATGTTCCGCAACAGCTTCAAGATCCCTCTCGGACTCTTCGATCGGATCGTGGCCGACGTCACCGGTCAGTTCCCCTACTTTGTACAGACGATGGATGCTACGGGCAAGATCGGAGGGTCGCGGCTGCAGAAAATCTGCGCTGCAATGCGCATGCTCACGTCCGGCGTGTCGGCCCAAGAACTCGACGACAAGTATCGTCTCGGCGCCTCCACCGTGCTGGAATCTCTCAAGCTGTTCTGCACTGCTGTTGTACAGATCTACAGCACTACCGCTCTGCGATCGCCCACGGTGGATGATCTCAATCGCAGCCTGGACGAAGGATACTCGGCAGGGTTTCCAGGCTGTGTTGGCTCCATCGACTGCATGCACTGGGCATGGAAAAACTGCCCAAGCGGCTGGAAAGGAATGTTTCAAGTCAAGGAGAAGGTCGCAACAGTCATTCTGGAAGCTATTGGGGATCACAGAGGGCGATTCTGGCATTTCAACTTTGGCACGCCAGGTGCACTCAACGACATCAACGTATTGGACCGCTCGTCTCTTTTCCAAAATACAGCCAATGGTAGTGCTCCCGAAGTACTATGGTCGCTCAATGGCCACGAGTATCGGTATCCATACTGGCTCGCCGACGGTATTTACCCGGATTATGCCTGCTTCTTGAAGACCACAGCCAATCCGGTCACACGCATGCAAAAGTTCTTTGCCTCGCGTCAAGAGGCGAGGCGGAAGGATATTGAGCGTGCGTTTGGTATCCTGCAAGCACGATTCCACATCCTCACGACTGGGTGTCGCTTGTGGGATCGTCCAGCAATGAAGACCGTCATTCACGCCTGTGTGATTCTGCATAACATCGACATCGACTACGAGAGAGAGCATGGTTTGGAGTCTGGATACATCGACGCATTGGAGTACGCGCCAGTTTATCCATTTGAAGTTATCCCACGACAGCCAGGCCAGGCGACTATCCAGCGTGCTAATCATATCCACAGCATGAAAAATCAAGACGAACACAACCAAATGAAGCAGGATATCATGGAGGCAATGTGGCGAAATTGGTCGGAAGAGAATGAAGATGAACAGGATTAAATGCAATGGAAATGAATTAGATCAAGCTGCTTTCCATGGTGTTTCCGTCGGTCTCATCAATCGCAATGGCTACTTCGGGAAATATTGCAGCTTGTGGCGAACCCACTTCCATCTCTTTCAGAAATGCGGCGGCTTGCATGGCGAAAAACCTCTTCGACGCGGCGCTCTCTGGGTCCATCTTAAAAAACGCGATGCGTGAATTGGTTTTGTCAATCTCCATCTGCTCCTTGAATAACTCATTCTCAGCTTCAGTTGCTGCTGCCATTCGCGGCAGAGCCGCGAGATCGGGGTCCAGCTCATCCGACCCACCGCCGTGACTCAGCTTGGCTTTCTTCGCGGCTTTCTTGCCGATGCTGGGCCGACTGGCAAACGCAACGACAGGGATCTCGCCATCGCCGGTGAGGACGTCGTCTAGTCCAATAGCCGCCTTTACACGGGTCTCGATGCCGTCGACCGGCACAGCATACTTTGGAAGCTTGCGAACGATGCCGTACACGTCACCGAACTTAAACTTTTGGCCGATCTCCTGCGTGTACAGTAGCTGTGCGTTTCTGACATAGTCATCATACTGCCAGCCGCATTGATACTCACGCAGGGTAGCTGCAAGATGCCCGACCCATTTCCCAAGCCTCTTGTTGATCACGTTGTTCCATCTATTCGACAAGGAGACGGCAGAGCGAGTGCTTCCGGGCATCAGAACCACAAATCCAACATGGATCTTCTCCCAGAACGTCGTGCCATTCTGGTCGGTGCCAACCGCGTCCACCGTCTCCTTGGCAGACACCTCCGCTAGAGCCACGTCTTCTGCCTCTTTGAAGTTCGTCTGGCCTGGCAGACGGCCGCCACGCACGCTCGTCATCTCCACTCTCCTCGTTCTGCTTGTCTGGTGCTCTGTGGATTCGGTGTTGGGGCGTGGTTCAAAACGTGGCTGTTTTTAGGGTGGTGCACGCAAAAGAAGGTACGTCGTTCTGAAAGTGATGTTTTGTTGACACCAAACAGCAGTCTGAGAAAAGTAGCGATTTGGCGGAGGCCGCCTCGGTGGGAAAAGAGGAGCGACACGCTACCTTCACGCCCCATCAGAGCGCCAGATTGAAGAATAGCGTTCTGGAAAATAGCGTGACGCGTGGGGATGCTCTAATGCTCTTCTTCGTGTCTGGCGCTCCTGGTGGTTGGCGAGGCTTGCGGGGCATCTTAATTTTGGGACCGAGGCTGATGTGCACCGGCATCACAAAGCATTCGTACGTAAGATGTCCTCCGGGTAGGGCACATCTGGGTTACAATAGATTCAGGTGTCAAACAAACAACACTTTCATTTCTATTTGAAGTTGCTGTTCGGTGGTTACTATTGCTCGCTCTCCGTTGGCGAGTATGGAGCGCGGCAGGTCCGCCAGAAATGCCATGTTCTGGGCGACGAACCTTGGAAGCACATACCGTGCAGCGCATGGTGGGGGATATCATCAGTGGGACCCCACCAACGGGTAATCCGACTGCTGGCTGGCGCAGTGCACGGGACCTGTCCAGATCCAACATTTCAGTAGTTTAGGCTGATAGTTAGCTCTCTTCCGAGCCGCACCCTTCTCCTTGGCTCCTCCCTTCGACGCTTTCAAGCGTTTCGCCTCAAGACGAGGTATCTTCTTCTTCTTGTAGACGCGGCGCTGTTGATGTTCGATGTTTGCAAGGGTTCTACTCTTGCAACACCTTCCTGCACTTTCCACAAGGGAGGGACTCAGTGGGATCCTTTGTCATTTTCGGATGCCAGAGATGGGGGTGACTGTTCACGCCCGTCTGCTAATAGCGAATAGATCGATATCTATCCAATTTCGTCCTTGGGACTTCTGGCCGCTCTGATTACAAAAACATTGATGTCGTTCAACGGTGATCGGATAAAACATTTTTACCGTGCTGCCTTTCTGAACATTCACAGCGCTGGCTGCAACAAAAAAAGCTCTAGTGGTGCCCCGCGGCGCTGAGAGCGAGGTGCCGGTGAACCTGCGCATCATCGCACGTTTGGGTCCCAAGACATTTTTGGAAGAAAAAAGGCTCGTAACCTCACTCTTGTTTTTTTGTACGCTTACTATGACACAAGGCAATATATACCACTGTCGTACCGCTTGATGTCGTCTAGGCGAAACACCCCGGACGCTACATTTACCCCTCGGCACACATATATACACACACCCACACACACACACAACCAGACAACCAGACAACCACACACAAACCGAGACAAACACACACAAACAGAGACAACCAGACACACAAACAAGCAGTTAGACGGACGAGAAAGCCAACAGACACACGAAACACGGACGAACACACCCACATGCATGTCCTCCCCGCACTGACCTTGACCTTCTCTCCGTGCTCGCTTGGATCGACGCGCATCCCGTTCTCTTCTCCTCGTCCTGGATCAAAGGGAGCTGACAAGATTTAACCCTCAGCTAACGCTCGACACTCACCAAAGTGCGCTCTTCATATGTGTACAAGTGATAGTGTGTCCATACTGTAAAATCTCCGACAGTCGGAACGGTTCCGACAGCGGGTTCCGACTCGTACTTCGGACGGTATCAACTGTACGAAACTGTTGGGGGGTTTTGTCTCGCTCGAGCAGCTTAGAGCTAGCACAAGCTGTTGTCGTATAAACCTAACCCGCATTTCCCACTGGAGTGTGAACGATGGAACTTTTGGCCGCTCAGCCTTTTGGCCCTGTCCCGTAGGCACAAGGAGAGGCCCGAGAACGGCCTCTGGAAGGAGATAGAGGCAAAAAAAGGAAAACAGAGCAAACAACTGCCGGACGCGGGTGCGCCCGACAGGGCAAATCTAAAAGTGAACCGCCGGAACGACCTGGGGTCACAATTAAGATTATACCGAGACATAATCACTCCCTGGCGGTGGGGCAGTTCCCACTGGCCACAGGCCGTGTGACACAAGCATAGTACTCCATCCCCACACAGTCGCATCCATCCACCACCCATTCGTGACACGGTGGTCGCTATATCCAGTGGCTGGCACAGCCCTTACTGCTTGTGCAGTCCAACGGCGACCGCTTCTCGTCATTCCTCCATTTTTCGCCGCGACTGACTAAGAGACGTACCACCGCCACAGGTGTGGCCCTGGATCAGCCCCAAGCGCGGGGACGGATACCTCGCGGTGGTTCATACACATATAAGTACCCTGAATGCAGACGCGAATCATCGAGGCTGGGTTGGTTGCGACGTACGAGACAGGGCTATGATTAATGTAAGCATGGTGTCGAACGGACCATGGAAGTTAACCTTGGTGTGCCATGATCTGCGTCAATGCTAAGCCTGTACAAGATCGAGAGCGGTAAAAAAGACGTGAACATGAACGTGAACGTGGCCAGAAGATCCGTACGGATGTTAGTCTTAGTGTGCTGTGGTCGTCATGGCTTCTACATGACGCATCGATGAACCCCGAATGCCCGTGAGTATGTTATGTGGTCATATTCCCTAACAGATTCGTCTTCGATGTAAGTGCGACGCACCAGTGCACGGCGCTCCTTGTGGAACGCAGCAATCAACGTCCGCGTCAAGCTCGCGCTTGGCTCCTCGGTTGGCTGCCAGTCGACGAGGTAGTACCATCTGCCGTCGTGCTTGAAACGGTCCAAGATCTTGTGACCTGGTACATCGGCGCGCTAGCAATCGAACCGACCGACTCCCACTCGGCTTCGTCGTCATTGCCGCCTTCCTACGGGACGGCCATGGTATGAGTGAGCCAGGCTTTGAGCTCTTGCATGGTGATCAAGTGTCCCGCCCCGGATCTGACCTTTCGCACTGCCACCGTTGCGAAAATCACCTCCAGCGCTTTCGGGAGCGTCTCAAACGTGTGAGCCGAGAGCACCATCGTGCCGCGCAAATTACGAATTACGACAGGTAGCACGCGAACCATGCGGATCGAAGCACTGACCTTGATAGCTGCCTTGGTACAGAGATCCGTGAACTCGCCGCTCGAGCAGAGGGCGTTCTTCTTCGTATGGTTGAGTTGGGTCGGCATCGTGGCTTCCTGGGCAAATCGGGAAATGGAAGCGAAGTGTAGAAAAAATCAACGTGTCTTATTCATTGGTGTTGGTCGGCTAGATTGAAACAAATAATCTTTGTCGCGCATAAACGCAACCAGATACTGGCGTGCGTTGACACGAAGGCTGCGGGGGAGGTCGAGGATCTTTGACAGGTCAATCAACAACCGCGTGGGTTGGTGAAGGAGGGTATCTGAAACGCTCTTCATGAAGTAGAGAAAAAACACACCACAGTCCCACGTGTTGTTCTGCTTTGGTGTCATCCTGTACGTCCTCCTTGTGAAACTGCGGGTGTGTTTCTTCGCATAGCGCGCTTTTTCCTCGAGTATGAAGTAGTCCCGCAGCAGATTTGTTGCCTTGGCGAGGTCGTGCGTGCCGTACGAGTCCGCCAAGAAGAGACCCGGGCGGAGCTGCGCATCCAGAAACATTTCATATGGGCGAAGACGAAGCTCCCGTGCTCGTCCATCCACACCGGGTAGAGGACTTGAGGGTGTTTGACCCAGTCAAACGTCGTGGGGGTGCTATCACACGAAGCGTACGCGACTTCCATGCTACGATTCGCTTGAAGGTAAGCGAAGGGGGTGCTTCGGAAGAACTGGCAAGAGCACGTCATTGAGCCATCCTGTCGGGCCCAAGGTGGCAAGATCGTGTTCTCGATCGACCCACTCCATTGCTGCCAGCTCGGGGGGAAGCAAACAACAGTGGTCCAGCAGACCACCCTGTTTGAGCTCGCTTCTGGGTGGAGGCGGGTCTGTAAGACCTCGCGCACGGCGGAACTTGAATTGTAGAGATCGCATCCGAATCGTATAGGTCGCATCCGAATCATCGTCCGTATCAGGACCAAAGTCCGGGTTGGACGACTTATCACTAAACGCACGCTCGCAAGCTGGAATCGAAGCTTGGTCGGCCAAACTCGACAACGCTGGTTCCAGAGGTGACGCTTGGTCGGCCAAAGTCAGCACAGCGAACTGCAGGGCAGCTGCTGGGTCGGCTAAACTTGACGCTTGATCGGCCAAACTCAGCACAGCGGACTGCGGAGCAGCTGCTTGGTCGGCCAAACTAGGCGCATGGTCGGCCAAACGCGACCGGACACGGACACGGACACGCACACGGACACGCACACGGACACGGACACAGTCCCACTGGTGTGTCGCCGACGCATCTGAATCCGTTTCTGGTCAGATAGCACTCCATACCACTTCGCGTCTCGCTCATTCACTGGTCACTTGCCGCACTCATTACAGACAGAACCCTCGGCGGCCGTGGTTGCCTCTCGCACCTCTATTTGTTGTATGATTGTGGCAGTCGTGTGGGCCAGTCGTGTGGGTGGGCACTTTCGTCGTGCTGCTTTCGCTGTTCGTGAACAGCCCCCCCCCCTCTCCCTCTCCTCTCACCATGTGTATATCATTGGGTATATATTGAGCAGTGTTCGGAGTCACATCTGACACCTACCGTGTCTGTGTGTACCTGTGTCTATTCAGTCGAAGAGCGCGTGGGGTG